>JBBPSN010000067.1:0-42075 GCA_038093615.1 Austroboletus olivaceoglutinosus | reverse complement strand
GACGAAGAAAACAAGTGGCGCGCTTACCTATTTACGGCGCTCCCAGGAGATTGAGTGCTCAGCATACTACTCGAGGTGACGAAATAGGTGGTAGCCCCTTGAGCCGGAAGTTCGGAGGTGATCATATAAGTTGACGTCGAGGGCGAAGTCAGAAGCGAAAAAGAGGTTTCGCTGACAGATATTACCACTGTCGTCGAAGAAACGACCGTAGTCGTTAGATTAGGTGTGGCAGATGGACCCTGACCAGACACAGATAGTATGGACGACGTGGAGATGATCGATGACGGAGGAGGCGAGCTCGTGGAGTAAGAAGAGGAAAATGGAGTTGTCGTCACTGAAACATCGGACGTGGAAGCGGTTCCTGGCATGGATGAGGAATCTATAGAGGGGGATAAATATAGAGACGACGATGTTGCGTGTGGCGAGGTTGAGGTTAAGTATGTCCGGAACGTCGTCGACCGAAATGAGGGCGAAACAGAAATGTCGGAATTAGTGTTGGAAGCAGAGGAGGGCGAAGGGCTCGTACCCGTGCTAGAACCCGTATCCGTGGAGGAAGAGCTGGGAACCGAACAAGATTAGCGGAACGAAACGACGCTAAACGGAATGTGCGACCTTGGCTTCCTTGGGAGGTAAATAGCATCAAGCACGCCTAAATGTCCCACTCCTCCTAAAAGTGACATTGCCGAGGATAACTCTGAGCGCGGCTGCGATCGGGAGCCCTGGTAAGGAGGAGGAGGACAAGACCGAGGACTGATCGGGTCGAGTGTCCAAGAGCGTGGACAAGGGTAGCAAGTCCGAGAAGGCCCTGGAGGAGAGAAAGTTGCGCAAGGTTGACCCGGAAGCAGAGATGGTGGAGCTTGGGGTGAGAGATGATGAACTAGTGAACATGCGGTGCGCATGTAAGATATATAAGTAAACAGTTGACGTGAGATGTGTGAGTGTGCACAAGGTGAAAAACTGGGTGGGGCCCAAAGAAAAGAAATGACGAACCGCTTGGCGATGGGGTGTCGAACGTGGCAGACGAAACCGTTGGGAGCTAGAAGGTTGCCTGTTAGTCGACAATAAGCGATGTACGAGATGCTCGGTGCTATTCAGGTATTGTTTTATGCCAGTACGATGTCTTTGATCGGTCCGGTGCAGTGCAGCTCAAGACAGGGCATTGTCCCGAGCTGGGGGGTACAAGAGCGAGGAGACTGGGCGATAGACGGGCGATTCAACACCGCACCGGGTTACTACTCGGGAACGTTGGACGCCAAATTTCTTAGTCCGCCGCCGCACTGATGGTCCACCTGTGGGGGGCTTTCGACCGGTATATAAAGTTGGAGACAAGCCCGTTGCAAGCGACGCGGACGACGAGCACGACGACGAGGGACATCTGCACGCGACATCCAGACATGCGAGTGGCAACTTGACGCGTGGACCAAGTCGGACCTGCCTTGCACTGACTAGTACTACGCACCCCCTACACGCCAAATTAATGGCATGGACACCGCGTCCCCACCGCTTATGAATCCTGTCTAGAGCGTATCTGGTTCCGAGTGGGTCGATGGCCGTGTTCCTAGGTAACTTGACGAGCTTCCATTCCACTCGGACTACTCCTTTTGCGACACAGGAACGGGGGTAATGTCAACGTGAAGGCTCTTCATGACTTGGAGGATCCTACTGGGGAATGCCACTGCCAGCATCATTGTCGATTCACTCCACCACGTCGTCACTCCCCGATGATGTCGAATGAATGTCAACCACATCGTCGGCTCTGGTGTATGCCCACCTACGGCCGCGTCCGATCATATCGTTATACACTTACTACCCCCCTGGAACCCTTTTAGTTGGCTATTAGACGCTCGAAAAAACATTCAGCTTTCCCTCGGGTATGTCGGTGATCCTGTTCTTTGACCTGAGTAACCTTGATAACTTTCCAATAACTGGATCTCGACACCGTGCTGCTAGTTCATGGCAAAGGTGATGGGTTACCCGGAAACTCGAAACTCGAACATCTCACGGACGGGTATCACCGATATCGATATGCTCGGTGCGCACTGCGGAACTCTCAACGGCAAGCTAACAGTCTCCACACGGGTTCCCATTACTGAGGCCGATAAAACACGTGTGACTGGCTGTTCGTTCCCCTAACTCGCCTAGATATGATGTGGAAGATCCAACCGACAGAATCGTGTCGCCACCTTCGGCGTCATGCCCCACTCACACAGTTTTAATTATTTTGTCCAGAGGGTTCATCTATCTGTTATGAAATTCGGACCGCTCCCTCCGACAGCGAGGAGTCCAGCAACCGTTCGAACGAGATTTCTTCGAAAGGTGCCGTGAAATCGTATTTCCCACTGGTGCTGTTGGGTTGTGATCGCTTCCGCAGGTTTCTACTGAATTGAATCATGTGATTACCTCCAGTGTCAGGTCGACAGGGTCGTTTCGGATCAGGCCTGATTAGTGGATGCTGCTATTTTCGTAAGGTGGGCAGGGGAGACTGGTAAAATCATGCCAAGGCATCCCTTCCGCCGGCTACAAGAGTAATAAGTGTAGCTATGTAATAATTTAGTCTCTCAGAATGCATACTTAAGCGTACCACTGACTAGGAGTTGATTGGAGTTCAACAACACTTGATATACAGTTCCTCTTGAACATCGAGGATTTAGTTGTCTATAGTAATCAATGGATGGGAGAGAGGCTAGTACATTTGCACCAATCATGAATTGGCTGCTTTGGGCAGCCCTGGTTACTACTGAACATCCCGGACATTGGTTTCAAATCCAAGCTTTTCTTCCATCATGATGCCTCATGATGCCCGTTGCACTGGCCAGTCCAAACAATTCGATAATCAGCTCATCTTTCTCACGTTGCCGTTTCCCGAGCTCCGTGTCGTGGGCTTCCTTCCCCGACAAAAGCCCGAGCTATAATTGTCCTATCAACACATGGCCTTGATCATGCAGGCTCCTCCTTCTCCCTCATCATGTCCTCCTCTGCCATTCCACTCGGGCCCACGTACGGTGCTGAACTGCTAGCTACCTTTGTGTCTGTCGCTTTGTGGGGGACAACATGCATGCAGACGTGAGTCAACCTTCCGCCTTTGACTTGGCAGGCTTCTGACGACTAACATGTCACATGGCCGCTTCCAAAGGCTTATATACTTCATTCAGTGAGTAACCATCCAGAAGGGCCTCCACAAAACACAATAAGCTGTATGCAGGTATCCAAAAGATCAGCTGTCCTTCAAGGTTCTCGTAAGTTAACTATTGTTCGCCCGGTCGACGGTCGTCTGTGAATCTGTCTCAACAATCAACACTAGGTTGTGTGGTTATGGTAAGTGATCCCAAATCAAGCGGTTTCGGTCCATAGCAACGTACCACAGGGTAGCAGACACAGTGCACGAAATCCTTATCGTGAAAGGAGGTGAGCGAACCCGTCTCCATCTTGTGACGCTCACCGAACGCCACCTTGTTTTGATAGTGTATGACTCTCAGATCGTCGACTTCTGTAATTACAATCGAATCAGAACAGTGGTCCCGTGAGCCGATTGTTTTTTGGCACTTGCATATTGATCGTAAATTCGTAATGGTGCCCCAGCGAGTTCATGGTAGGTGCTTGAAGGACAGTCTTGTGCCCAGTGCGTTGACAGGCACCATGCATTGACAGTGGCAGCTTCTGTTCACGGTGCGTCCCCCACATCCATATCTCGATTGACGTTCATCGCCGTTTGCAGTCTCTTGTTGCTATAACCTCCCAGGTGTTCTTTACTTATCGGATTTGGATGTGTATGTGCTTCAGCGTCTTGGCGTCTTCTTTTTCAAACCGCTTCCTCTCAGTTAGTGGCAAAAAAATGTTTTACTGGATGATCCTGGTGAGTTCAGAGAGAACATATCCATCATTCTGGATTTGGTATACTTAAGTTGCATTTATACAGGTGCCTGTATGCTTATTTGAATTGGGTGAGTCATGAATCCGGTGTTGCATCTATTCGGGCGTTTTCTCAGCTTGTCATCATTGATGTTCGTAGGCGGAGGTCTCGGTGAGCGGCGTATGTTCCAGATATTGCTCGATAAATGACACGTTTCTTTGCCCTTGATTCAGCTTTTCTTGCATTCGGGTATGTGGATAATGCTCCAGAAACCAGGTCTGACATTGATCCCTACACAAGGATAATGGTTCCGACGGCCGCGGAACTTATCTCTCCTATACCTTCTGTATGTACTTCGGGTTGCCCGTTTTTCGAGGATTACTCTGATACAAAATGCAGGTCGTCTTCATTACAATACAAGCTGTGGCAGCAGCAGCAGACCTATTAATCGCTACAGGGTTGGTCGTGCTACTCATTCAAAGTCGTGAGGGCACGCTCCGAGCGTCAGTTCATAATGCTACTTCAATGACACTCAGAACCTCACAGGGACTTGCACACAAACAGGTCCCGCTCTATTCTCCAAAAGCTTCTCATTCTCACCATCAATACGGGCATATGGACGGCGCTGTTTGCCGTGCTCACCTTTATCGCTGTAAGTGACCTGCGTTCACATACCTTGGATATCGCACTGAACCGGTGCATACCCTCGTACATCAAATAGATCCTTGCGTTCAGAAATACGTTGATTTATGCAGCGCTGTACTTTCCTCTCTGCCCTCTCTACTGCAACACCGTCCTCGCCAACCTCAACGCACGCGAGTATCTCAAAGCACGCTCCCTGACGAGTAGCTCTATGACGGACAGCTCGTTCAATCTCGAGCCGGTCTTTGCCAGCCGTGCGCGGAGGTCGCAGTCGGTACGCGCAGCTCCCACAGATCACTGACGCGAGAGCGCTGAGCGCTCCTTCGCATTTCTTTTTCTTTTTGGCAGATGGCACCCGTCACTGTACAGGTCGAGGTAAACAAATCGATGAGTCAAGAAGACGAGCTGAGGCCGCGGGGCATCAAGTTCGACCCCGAGGTAGAGGAAGAGTAAACCCGTACGTCGGTATGGAGAAAAATAAAATCTGGGGTCGCGTCATTGTTATCCGATGGCTGGACCCCGCACACGATCGTGTGATCTAGTTTAGCGCGCTATGCGTGGTGCGCGTCTAGTCATGTACGCTTACCAAGTTGTGGTTACGTCGAAGAAATGAATTGGTATTTACAGTCGACTCTGTAACCCGTATCCGTCGGGAACAGCCTGGGGCTATGGGTTATCAGGGAGTATGGGTTATGAGTGAGATGGACTAAATCGACTTTAGGAAATCAAAAAAGCTATGGGTTATCAAGGAGTATGGGTTATTTGGCGTATGGATTGTAACAGAGTCGATTGTACTTATATTTTTATCTGGAGTACCACAGAAACAATTTATGTAAATGGGACAATAACACATGATTTAATAGACAATTGTGCAACATAAGTACTGCGTTTACGATTTCAATGCTCCGGGTGTAAAGGAACATCGGCAAGTTGGAAAGGCCTTTTTGGAGGCTTTTTGGATTTCTCATTTTGGTTTAGCATGAAATTTCACCGCATTTGGAAAAAATATCACCTCACACTGTCTGAACCACCAATCAGAATCTTTCCTGGATGGTCGTAAGCTTGTAATTCTCAAAGACCGCTTGTGTTACCCGAAGATGAAGATTCCAAGTGGTTGTGAAGAATGTGAAACTCAGCAGTTTAATCCCAGCGACGTTCAGAAAAAATCTTGTTTTGTGTGGTGTTGTTTTTTTCCCGTATTTTTATTGACTCCGACGTGTGGAGTTATGCTGAGTTTCAAATGCTTTACGGCCACTCAACTTCCTCTACGCCGGGCCCCTAGTATCCCGACAGCACAGGAGCCTGTGTGCACACATGGATTTGTATGTACTCACCAGGGCCCAATTGTAGATGCCAATTAGTAGGTAGAGAATTTATGTAGTACATGAATGATGGTTGCATTATTGCATAAGATGCTACTATAGATCAATCGAAGCAGTCTATACCCAAAGCAGCACAGACTTAGTCACAAGATAGAGCATGACTCATCGCGATCGATAAGGTGCCCCATTTTAGAGAGATCCTCGGCTCTCCGACCCCTGCGTCAGGGTAGAAAAAGCTGAATCGCAGTCACAGATGGGCCGGACGCCGTGAAGTTGGGGCGTGCGACCTACCGACTCGTGCGCCACAACGATGACCTGGATAAAAAAGAGACCATGACATCGCCCTTCTCATCATATCCGCCACTGAGCGCTGAGCACCACGTAGCGTAATGCATCCGTTACTGCGGCATCGCATCATCTTCTCTCTTAGACGATTGATAAAAACCCCGGCCTAGTATAATTAGGTAACACGACGCGTGGATTTAGCCATGTAAGCCCGTCTTCTTCCTCAACATGCCCTCTCCGTCGGGTGGGCTCGGTCCTACGGACGGCGCTGAGTTGCTCGCGACCTTTTTGTCTGTGGCTTTGTGGGGGACGACATGCATGCAAACGTAAGCGTCATTTCATAATCCATAGTAGAGCGGGCTTGACATGTGACGTGGCACTTGCCAAAGACTTGTATACTTCATTCAGTGAGTGGTTGCTTCGAAGTTCGAGGAGGGGCTTCCAGATACTGACGTACGACTATTCGCGTACAGATACCCAGATGATCAGTTGACCTTGAAGGCTCTCGTGAGTTGTTTCACCTCCGATTTCGTCTTTGCGACCGGGCTCAATGATCCATTATAGGTTTTGTGGCTCTGGCAAGTGCCCTCAATTAAGCGTTTCCATCTTATAGTGACACGGAACAGGCTCGCAGACACAGTGCACGAGATTCTTATTGTGAAAGGCGGTGAGGACGCGTCTCACATATTTCGATATTCCACAGTCCCAAGCTCCAACTCGCGCATTTGATAGTATATGACTCCCAAATCATCAACTTCTGTGATTATGCTCGCATCCAAAGCGTAGTCCCGTAAGTCCGGTGGCTTACAATGGTACGCTTGCATGCTGATCTCAACTGCATCCCAGCGAATACATTGTAGGTGGCTGGAAGTTTTCATGAGCCTAGCATGTTTGACAGACATACATTATTAGTGGCAACTTCTGTTCACGGTGCGTAGTTCTCCGTTTCATGTCTCCAGTAATAACGATCGGAGTTTGTAGTCTCTCGTTTCTATCACTTCTCAAGTATTCTTTACTTATCGGATATGGAAGTGTGCGTTCTTTTGCGCATCCCGGCATCTTCGCCGACTATTTCCCTTTGACAGTCGATGGTGAAAAATGGATTTACTGGATACTTCTGGTGTGTCGATTAATTCGTAGTTCAATCATGGACTAATGGATTGCATTCGTACAGGTGCCTGTATGTTTGTTTGAATTGGGTGAGCCACGACTCCATCGCTTCTGTTGGGCGATCTCAAGTTTCAACTCGTCATCGTTTGCAGGTGGAGGTCTCGGTGAGTGGCATATACTCCAGGTAATGCTTGGCAAATGACCCATTTCTTTGCCACGCATTCAGCTTTTCTTGCATTCGGGTACGTGGAAATGTTCGAGAAAGCAGGTCCGGCGTTGATCCCTAGGAAAGAGTAATCGTTCCGACCGCCGCAGAACTTGTCTCTCCTATACCTTCCGTGCGTGCATTGAAATATTTACATTTCCGAGGATGCGCTCTCAAGCAGCTGCAGAGCATTTTCATCGCAATACAAGCTGTGGCAGCTGCTGCAGATTTATCAATTGCTGCAGGACTTGTGATTTTGCTCATCCGAAGCCGCAAGCGTTCGTTCCGAGGGTCAGTCTCGTCAACCTGATTTTGGTGAAACGAATAGTCTCAATTACAAGGATATCTTCCTAAACAGGTCTCGATCCGTCCTTCAGAAGCTCGTCATCCTCACTATCAACACGGGGGTTTGGACGGCGCTATTCGCAACATTCACCTTTATTTCAGTGAGTGATTTTGTTGCAAATCTCGCACCGGACCGACCATGGGCCTCTCGCCGAATAGATCCTCGCGTTCAAGAACACGCTGATTTACGCGGCACTCTACTTTCCGCTCTGTCCCCTCTACTGCAACACTGTTCTCGCCAACCTCAATGCTCGCGAATATCTCAGGGCGCGCTCCATGATGGATAGTGTGGTAATGGACAGTTCGTACAATCTCGAACCGGTTTTTTCCTCCCGCACGCAAAACTCGATTAGGACACGGTCGGTGCGTGTCCCCATCTCCGTTTGATCGCGCAATCGAGATTGATTGGACTCATCATATGTTTGCTTCTCCCCCTTTTTTGTGATTATACCCAGATGGCCCAGTCGGTGAACGTGCAGGTCGAGGTGAACAAATCCATGACGCACGACGACGACGAGCCACCGTTGAGAGCGCGGGTGATCAAGTTTGACAAGGCCGGAACGTAGATCGCTTGCGCCGATGCTCGCCACAATCGCAGGATCCGGACGAGGTGGGCAGTACCTGTTATCATTTCTGTGGCTGACCGCCATGTAGCTGAGGTACTGCCAGGAAATTCGATATCAGATCCAGAGTCCGCCTTTGACTACCTTGCGGCATGCTCTTGCTTTGTATAATGTTTGGTGATAGACACGCTGATTAGTGTACTCCACTGTTATGAATACGGAACGACTTGGTTCCATTTCACAAAATAGCGAGTTTTTATGGAAATCAAGTTGTATCGCAAGACGACCGAGTTAAAACCATCATTGGGGTTTCCACAGTGTCGCACTCGACGCATTAGTATAACTAGCACATACTTGGCAAGTAATATGATCAAGTTGGTCCGGGCCTCCGCCGTTATCGACTTGTTGTCAAAGCCGTGTACGACAGGCATCGATGTACACATGTAAGTACCCGAAGTATTGGCAACGTAGCCCATGGCCAATTCATTCGGCGATAGGCCCCCTGGCGGCCTCAGACAGAAATCAGATCCTCGCGGCGCCTTCAACATGACAGACAGGGCTGGATCGCGGACCCCCTGCAGGCTGCGAGTCTGCGCTGCTGCTCGGATCCGACTTGGAGGCGCGCCGCTCAGTGAGAGTGCGCCACAGATACGACCACCCTTGGCAGCACTTTTTGAAATGTCCCACGGTCTTACAGACCATTTTCGGCGCCATGTAAAATTAGGTGGATACGACCACTACGGCTTGAACAACTTTGAAGAGACGCACGTGTGCTAGTATTACCGTACGGAGTCGTAAGAACTCGGGTTGCCTGTCCGAGTCTCAGGCGGATATTGAATCGGAAGTTCGGCAAGCGGTCGGCGTTGAGTTGCAACCCTAACTCTACCATGACAAACTTTTTTTTCGTACTAGCTCAGCCGCAACTTGGGCGATATTGACCGGTTATTTCATTTCATCCGTTTTTCAGATCGAACGCCCACCGCCGGAAGCGATATGACAAACACAATGGTGACGACAGTGCCACAGTGGACGTCCGACGAATAATGGACGACTAGATGCAGCCATCGCTTGCATGTTCAATTGATGAGCGCTTCTTCCAACCTCAGTCGAGCTCCCTGGCCCCATCTACAGCAGGTTCATGTTCATGTCTTTCTTTCTATCTTTCTTCGTCTCTTCGTTTCTGTATTTCTTTTCTTTTCTTTTCTTACTAAAAATCAGCACGGTCAAGACTCAACTTCCCATGAACCTCGAGTCAGACTCACAGCATGCCAGGTGATTCACACCCCATTTGAAGATTGGACGGTGACCTACCCTGCTGCTGATCATCGGAACGCAATCTTTTGGCCGCATGTCGAATGCATCAACGATGCTCGAAGCTAAGCACGAGGACATGCGGTATTTGATTGCTTTCGCTTAGCCATCAATAGTCATATTCGTACAGCTGGACAACAATAAGTCCGGGAGGGCTCAATCAACCCCACGGGCTTTCCAGAAGGATGGCTTCCACTCACCCGATCACCAGAATAGGGAACCGACTTCGAAACAAACGACTGATGGTCGATGACATCAATCTGGGGTGGGGTGCAAGGCTGTCTTAATTCTTATCCACTGCGGCCCACTTTGATACCGATGACGCGCCGGGAGCAATCAATATAATTACGAGACTTGTGCCCTTTTTTGTTTATCAGATTCGCTAACAGTGGTGTGTGTTCTTGAGGACAGTCTACTGAATGCAAGACATCTCGGAAAGAGCTGCAGCTACGAGCCCAATAAGCGCAGTACCGCTTTTACGTTTCATAGAACCTCGCTTTCGCCATTGGGGCTAATGAACACATTACACCGCGCCTCGTGTTGGTCACCATCTGGAGGTATTTCTCTGCTTAGGTTTTTCATGATCTTCTGAAAAGCGGTAGGCCGATGCGGACTTTAGAGCAACATGTTCGATTTTACCAAATTACGCAAAGCACCTAAGGACGCGCGTACGTGATACTTTTGCTCTGAAACGATCTCGTTCGCTAACGTTAACCAGTTAATGACCCGGGAAATGATATCAGAGAGGCTGTTGAGGAGTTCCAGCCGAGGCTACAAACAGCCTCCAGCCACTAGATCACAGGAAGGGCCGTGGTTTACATTTTTCCCGTGACCCGGAACCAGTGGCAAGAACATAGCATTTTTATGCTAGATCTTGTGGGCTTGGATGTAAGTCACATTTCAGGGTTTGAATCTTTGCCCCTGACATCAGGCTTCCAGACTCATTCGACTCCGCGACGAGTCTACAATGAATCGGCAGGCGCTTGACTTACTGTAGATCTAGGCCCAACCTGTTTCAACCGTCAAGCCTGTTGAGCTGTTGGACAGCTTCGTACAGCGATTCCGTAAGGGGTGCTATTTCCATATGTATAGGCTTGGTCGCATATGCTCAATATTAATGTAATTATCAAGCCCATGAGAACGTGCAAAACTAAATGTTTCAGTTTGTGCGCCGGCTAATTGCAGCCCTCCACGGATATCCCGCAAGAGAACGTCACATTTTATTCTCTCCAACTTGGCTCCACTTCAATTACATTAGTGGAATTTCTGATTTCCCACGGAGCGAACTAGTAAGTACTCCAAAAATTTGTCTTTCATCAATATGTGAATCGTCTCACAGGTGCACGTTCCGCTTCTGAGAAAGGCAATCTCGGCTAAGAAATCGATGATCGCCGCCTAAATTTTTCTGTTCCGGTTCAGCTGCAGAACCTCCAGCTGACCAACGCAGGCAGTGATGATCTAAACCGATTGTGTTGCTTCTCACTGGTTGGTCGTCAAGGATGGTCACCGACGTGAAGTATTTCATCGGAGTGTTACATTCCGAGAATCCGTTGTGACTGCTGAGCCTCACCAGCATAAATGGCTTGGAGTGAGTGTCTTTTGGACCAGCATCGCTCTCACCCCATCATCATGACCCAGTTTTCACCTTTGCTTAATTCCCTTCAGCAAGCTATCGACCGTCGATCCAGGGAGGGCTTGAACATATACGATTTCAACAAGCCTCTCCCGTCCCATGCTCCCGATTTTTTCTCAAATGATTATTTATCACTTTCTACCGACTCCACGGTCAGGGATGACTTCCTGCGCAAAGTCCAAAGTGCGCCACCAACGCGTCTACTTGGATCCACCGGTTCCCGCCTCGGAACGGGCAACTCCATAGAATGCAATGCGCTCGAAAAAGCGTTTGAACATTTCTTTGGATCCCCATCCGTAATACTCTTTGGTTCCGGTTTCAGTGCCAACACGGCATTTTTGGGTACCATTCCACAGAAGGGCGACGTCGTCATCTGGGACGAGTTGGTCCATTCGTCTTGCCGAGAGGGCGCCCGCCTGTCATCTTGCACTTCCTACCGCTTTGCCCACAATTCTGTTGCCTCGTTCAGGGACTGCCTCCTCGGTGTGTTGGAGAAACATACCCAAATTATTCTAGGGTCCTCCACGGTGTTCGTCGTCGTGGAGAGTTTGTACAGCATGGATGGGGACTTTTGCCCGCTGCAAGAGATCGTTGATCTCGTGGAGTCGCTCGTCCCTGCGGGACATGCACACATCATCGTGGACGAGGCCCACACGTCTGGCTTGTTCGGGCCAAACGGGGCGGGGTATGTTGCCCATCTAGGTTTGAACGATCGCGTGCATACCAAGGTCCATACGTTTGGTAAAGCGTGGGGATATCACGGAGGTATGTATTTTTGGGACGAGCGTTTATTAAAGTAGTGCTGACCCTTGTTTTGAAGCCATCGTTTTGACCTCACCGATCATAAGGCACTACTTGATCAACTTTGCCAAGAGTGTCATGTTTTCGACGTCAATGCCCTACACTGACATCTATGCCCTCGAATCATGCCTCGGAATTATAGCGAGCACGCATGGCCAAGAGGTAAGTAAGGTCGATCTAGCTTCCAGTCCTTCGGGTGTGCTAATTACCGATCTATTTCCCTCGCTGATATATTTATCATCGACATATATTCCCCCACCCACTTAAAATAGCTTCGGCAAACCTTGCATCGCTTATCCAGATACGCACGCGAACAACTCTTTGTGGCGCTTAAGAACTTTCCCTCGACCCTGCTCGCATTGCACCCGACGGAAACCATCACTTCCGAGAACGTGGATACCAACGCTGCCACCACTGATATGTCCACGTCTGCGATCTCTGACCGTTTAGACCTGTGCTCGCCGGTCATCCCAGTGTTTACGCCGCACGCGCGTAGATTGGCCGACTATCTGTTGCAGCGTGGGTACGGGGTGTCGCCGATGACGTTCCCAGTCGTGAAGCAACCCCGCATTCGCGTTATCATTCATGCAGGGAATACGAAGGCAGAGATCGATGCGTTTGTAGGCGAACTCATTACGTGGGCGGTCATTGAGCAAGGGCATCGAGAGCGAGAGGGCATGATTTACGAGACGGAGTCTCCCAGCGCGGAGAATAGTAGTGCTGGGAATGAGAGAGGAGGTAAAAGTGTGGAGCGCCAGTACCCGGAGGTGAGAGCTAGGCTTTGAGAGAAGAACTTGGAAGCCTGCCTGCGAGCCGGTGTATCGGTACGGCAGTACAATGAACATTGTCCGGCATCGGATGTAATTATGGGATCACGAGGGTTTGTAATGAACTTTGCGTTCATGTATGGTCCCATTTGTAAACGACTGTAATTTTTTGTATGATATCGTATGCGAGATATACTGATCATGGTCACTGAACCTAATATTATCATGTCTCCGCCTTGTCCTTTTCCGAGTGGTCCAGTCTTTCCATTTTTATGCCATCGTTCGTCCGATCAAACGGAACTGTCCTGAGGACTGGTTCGTCCCGTCGCACATGTGGGTGACACGTCTGATCAACACATAGTAGATCGGAAGCAATTGTAGTCATGTTCCTTTGTTCCACGTCCCAGAGGCTCTAGCAGCCAATTTTGAAATACAAGCAAGAACCTGCGACGCACAAAAGTCGCAGTCCTCTATGAATTCTACGGGTACCCTTCGTAAGTTTTGTGAAGACACATGGGGCACGTAGAACTGCCGGAAAGACAGCAAAGGGAGGGGACGTGGGCTGCACCGGAGAAGGGCAGAAGGAAGAATTACTGCTGCCAGACGAGCTATGACTTACGATTGCAGACACTGACAGTGCCGGGACCAGCTCAAGCGCACATCGGGATGGCCCGGGAAGGTTTGCTGTGAAAGAAGCAATGCTCGCGTCTCGACAGGGCTTGCTTGTTGCGTTGCAGCATCACTGACATAACGCGTTTTATCCACATCAAACTTGCATCATCTATGTGATAGATTGATGAGTTGTTACCTGTGTCAAATCACAGTTGAAAAGGGGAAGGGTGCAAGTGTGCGTAGACCACGAGTCTCCGCGACCCGGGAGGACCAGTGACTGACCACGACCGTCAGTGAAAAGTAAGTTCTAAGGAGAAAACATAAGTGGATCAAAGACGAATTACGGTCGAGAGACCATGATTTTGGTAGCGGAATGGATGGACACGTTCGTCCGATAAGGCCTAAGGAGTTCACACTGCACAGCGCTTACGAACACCAACGATATCGGGAGAATCGGGCGGTTGAGTTTGAACAGCCTAGACTAAACTTGACTCGGAGGCGGAGTTGTGGCGTCGAAACCTTCTGGTCCATGAGGCGCTGTTTGCTACGGTTTCCTTGGTCTTACAGTCGGTACTAGCGCAGTGCGTCATAGTCCACAGTCAACAGCATACGTCCTCTCCTTCACTGACAGTTAGGAGAGTTGCATGTAGTAGACTTGGAAGTTATGACGTGGCACTAAATGATGACTCAAACTCAGTCATACGAATGGAAGTTTCCGGTTGCATGGTTTTTCCAGTGACATGGATGATGGATGTATGATGTACATCTGTCAACTTCGCCGACCGCTGAAGCACTGACGGTTGATAAGTAACACCCCGGGATGGTTTCAGCAAACTCAACCAAGGAATGTTACAGGCAATGACCACTCATTATACTACGCCACTTTCCATACAAGTTACCGAGGACGTTCCCGTCGGGGTTGTACCCCACGTACGCGTTTTACACCCACGGAAATTACGTTTTTCCCGAATAGTAGGCTACCCTGTAAATCGTGCGATACGGCGCGTGGCTTTAATCATGTAAGCTCCTCCCTCTCCCTCACCATGTCTTCTCCCCCAGTTAGACTCAGTCTCACGGACGGCGCTGAACTAATGGCCACTTTCGTGTCTATTGCTTTGTGGGGTATGACATGCATGCAGACGTAGGTCGATCTTCTCCTCCAAATGTCGAGACACTAGAGCCTTGATACCCTTCCGAAGACTTATTTACTTCGTTCAGTGAGTGACGACTCAGAGTGGGTCTGCCAGATGGATGATAATTCGTATACAGACACCCGAAAGATCAACTGGCGTTAAAGGCTCTCGTAAGTCGTCGCCTAGTCAGTTCAGCTCTCTCTGCGGGTCGTGCTCAACAACCAAAATCAGGTATTGTGGCTCTGGCAAGTGATTTCAATTCAGAAATACCCGTTTCTTAACATAGAATAGGGTGGCTGACACAGTACACGAAATTCTCGTCGTGAAGGGAGGTGAGAGTGACCATCTTTCCCATGTCATGGTGTGGTACCGAGCTCCAGCTCGCACTGATAGTGTATGACTCCCAAATCGTGGGCTTCTGTAATTACAATCGAATCGAAACGGTAGTCCCGTAAGCCAAATCATTTCTGGCACAACCATGACTGACCTTAATCAACCACCAGAGAGTACATAGTAAGTGGGTGCTGAGAGGATATGTCCGGGCCAAGCGTGGTTGACCGGTCCATTCATAGTGGCAGATTTTGTGCACGGTGCGTAACTCCCCACATCACTGTCTCTGGCAGTGCTTACCAGGATTTTACAGTCTTTCGTCGCTATAACCTCCCAGGCGTTCTTTACATATCGGACGTGGAAATGTGCGTTCTCCTGTGCGTTCTCCGCGTCTTCTTTTCCAACCATTTCCCTTTCATAGTTGATAGTAAGAAGTGGTTTTACTGGATAATTCTGGTGCGCCCAGAAGAAAAATCTCGATCACTATTAGACAAACTGACGACTTGCATTTACACAGGTGCCCGTATGCTCGTTCGAGTTAGGTGAGTTGTGAATTCATTATGTCTGTTTGGGCGTCCTCTAAACTTCATTATTCGTAGGCGGAGGTCTGGGTGAGTGGCAAAGCTCTTGACAACAATTGACAAACACAGCATTTCTATTCCATTTGCTCAGCTTTTATTGCGTTTGGGTATGTGAATGATAAATGTAAGACACTGGTTCCATCGCTCATCCCTGGGAAAGGACGCTCGTTCCGACGGCTGCGGAACTCGTCTCTCGCGTACCTTCCGTACGTGCTTTGCGCTACCTTTTTCCGAAGATTATTCTCTTATACAGACTACAGGGCGTCTTCATTGCAATTCAAGCCGTAGCAGCAGTTGCAGACCTGTTGATTGCTACAGGAATGGTATTTCTACTCATCCGAAGTCGCGAGCGCATGATGCAAGGGTGGGTTTCGCCAACCCTATTCCGGTTGAATGGAAGATCTCATGCATGGACGAAAATATGAGCAGGTCCCGACCTATTGTTGACAAACTTCTTATTCTCATTATCAACACGGGTATATGGACGGCGCTGTTTGCTGTATCCACCTTTGTTGCAGTGAGTGACTCGTGCTCGCGTACCCTGTCATTCTGGTAGAATCCTAACTTATCGATGACGGCGCGCGGCCGAATCGCAATTCTTTGCGCGATTTATAGCTCCTCGCGTCCAGGAACACGTTGATTTATGCGGCACTCTATTTTCCGCTCTGCCCACTCTATTGCAACACCGTGCTCGCCAACCTTAATGCACGTGATTTTTTAATGGGTCGTTTTACTGCACCCGATTTCTCTATTGCGGATACCTCGTTGAATGTTAAGCCGGTTTTTACGACCTGTGCGCGTTGCTCAGTCATGACGCAGTCGGTGCGTGTTGGCCCTGTTAGATTACTCGTATGAGCGTGCTGGGACTGACGCCTCATATGTGAATCTCCGTTTACCCAGATGTGTCTACCGCCTAGTACTGTACAAACCTCGGAGGCGCACGACAAACTGATGAGTCCCGAAGAAGACGAGCTATCATCGAGAGGATGAGCAATTAAGTTCGGGTCAGAAGCACGAGTATAGACCGCTGACGTCTAGATGCTACACGCGCAGAGGATGACGGGAGTGGACACTTTCGCTTTGATAACTATGCAACGCCCAGTGGTGGGGGATATGATTTTCCCAGAACGAGCTGTTTAACTTTAGTCATGTCGTAGATGACGTCGAAATTGTAATTGTGTATGTTCTTATCCTGTGTTTAGTACTCATCATATACATATTTTCGGCTACTGGAAACTTGGTTGTTTTCAATACATATCTACTAGTCATGGACGTTTACTTGTGATACGTTTAGGCCTGTCAATCCGGCTCAGTACTGACTCACTGGGATCGACCCTCCCATCACCGGGAGGACATGGGGTTGGTGATCTTCAGGCCTCGTGCGACTGGCTGAACACCAAGACAACAAATGAACATTGTTCGCTGCTGGAAAAAGACAGGTAAGTAATCATAATAATACAAGTCGCAGAGCGACACAAATGCTTCCTTGAACGACTTGGCCCTGCTGGAAGCGGTGTAGCAGGAGGTCGGGTGGTGCAGGCAGGCAGGAGACCATGAGGCAGGTGGTGGCAGAGGTCCTAGCGTAGGCCATATAGCGCCAGCTCGTGCACGTTCGTAGGTTGTCCTCTTCTGCTATAGGATCCATCTGACGTCCTTTCCCGCTCCCGTTTCAGCGGCGTCTTCTTGCACAGGCAAGAAATAGAAACTCAGTGTGGCGCCACAGGTGTCACAATGGAGAACGTTTGTAAAATCACTTAGCCGCGTTCCGCTTTACTTGCGAGTTTGGACTTTTGACGCGTGTGCAAATTTTTTTTTGTCCAAGTGTTTGTTCAAGGTGCCATGTGGTCGAGTCAGAGTGTGGCACAGCCTGAGGCACATCCATCTCTAATCTTGCATCCGGCCCAATTGATGTCGTATGTGACATGTCTATAATCCGTTGCGTCATTGGAGCATGAGCATAGTGAAACCTAGACTCACTTACGAAGCTCAGGCGGCTATCAACTTATTCCAGCATGAAGTCGAACCGAGGAGAGAAGAGCCGCTATACGTGGTCGCTTCGTGGCACGTTCGCCCAATGACTCACATCTCATGTTCTCGTTCTTCGTACCTGACCCTAAGTAAGGGCCTGCGTAGCCATGCGGAGATAAGAAAGGTCAATATTCCGGTGAGTTTCCGCCAATTCGAAAGAGCTCTGAGAGATCGTGCTGTACGGAAGAGGGTGTGCATCAATAATCAGAGGTACTTCACATGAATGTGCATGAGTCCGAACTACTCCCGCCGGCGCGACTGCCATTTTCACCTTTGTAGTACATATTGCACCGCAACGAGCACCACACCAAATTACAAGTCTCACTGCTAAGGACAATTGCCAAGGCACAGCCTCACTCTCACTCTACCAACTCCAACAATTGTTACTTTTTGACCAGTAATTTTATTGAAGTTTCTGCTTTTGTGATGCTCTATTCATGTCTAGGATACTGAGTGCCAGCTTGTCCCTCCTCTAGGCTCTAATGCAGCTGGCAATTTAACAACATCGCGCTCTGTCCGGAGAACTTTTACCCTAAGCGCATATCGAAGAGCACTCAAAAAGACTGCCGACTGAACTCTTGTCACAGGCCCCGGACTCCAGTACTAGATCGTCTTATTTTGCCTCCGTCGTCTCAACAACTCGGAAACCCGAGTGTCCTGGGAGAATGTCAGCTCTATCACCATGTGAGCGCGGTCGATTCCTCATATGCATGTCTATATCCGGGTTCCACCGTGAGTAGGATTGGTGAGCGGCTCGGTGGAGGTCGTGTGACTTGTTATAACATTTATTGTTCGCCTTTCTCTAGTGACACATGGCACAAGGTATCCATGGCGGGAGCAGACTGTGCAGACACGCTCAGTGAAACGAGAGTCGACAATTCTCTGTCAGAACGGAGCTCGGCTCGTCCCCAAACGGCGACATGATACAGAGAAGTTCTCTCGTACACTTCGGGTGTTCTCGCCGTCAGAGTCGCCGTACACAGAAGTCGCTCTCCAGCATGATGCCAACCAACCACACTTACTGTAGCCTGCTCGAGCGAGCAACTGCCAACACCTTGCCGCCCGACCATAGCATATGTGTTCTTTCTTTCTTTTTCTTTTTCTTAATCCTTCATCCTCTGGTTTCTTTTGAATTGATCCACTCCTTCTGACCTTTGTTCTTCTATGTACAGAAGCCTTTGTATTTGTTGCATCGGAATCATCATTTCAATCTTCCATATCATTCATGCCGTTCATCGACTCCGATTACTGCAGACCTTCGCGTTCTTATCACCTCAAATCCACCTCTCCGTGGCTTGCCGTCTTGCTCTATCAATGTCATCTTTCTGAGCTCGCGCGTCATCGCTGCGGTCCCCCATCACAGCTGGCATCTGGATGCTTCATCTGAGGCGCACTGGCCCCATCTAGGCAACCTTTGGCCTCGTGGGGAAAGAAATCTAGTCGAAATTGCAAGCAAACGTGGCGAGCGTCTCTAGTTTCCCGTTTTTCTCGCACTCGGTCCAGGGCAAATAGGACAAGCTTTGCACAACTGCAGAGAAAAGTTGAAAGATGTGGAATGGTGTAGGCGTCCATACAATCTATCGGTACTCCTGGCGATGTTCCCCACCAGTCGCGCTCCTCCCCCGTTCTGCATGGTTCGCGCACATTCGTCGCAGGAAATCCCTCAGACACCTCTGGTTACCCTTTCAACCTGTGTATGTCATCCTACACGCCAAAGCTGACAGTGCTTATCCATAGACAGCAACTGTAGCAAACACACCCGGTCCCCTAGGGGACCCGAGTGCATATTAATCTACAAACCTACCAGCACTCCCCTACCTCACACGTAACACTATAGGTACTGCGGATTCGAACGACCTGCGCGTCTAAAACCGGCCGGCGGGAACGGCGGGACCAAGAGGGCCTTACGCCACCCCTGGGGCATTCGTGGGGTCAGGGACGCGGCAGGGCCTGGGGCCCTTCACCTAGTTTAGCATTGTCCTACATGGGGTACCGCACCCTAATTGGACAGAAATGGATTCAAAAAAAAAACTGTAGCAAAATTCATCGCCGAAAGGCTCCGAAAGAGCGCTTTCGCTGCATTTGGTTGGCCAGGGCCCTCTGGAGAAAGCGAGCTTATCTCCGTTTCGCGGTATCATTTAGCGCCGCGAGCATATTGAAGGACAGGAAAGTATTGATGTCGATCACGGAGGAGGGGGTGGGTACGCCTCACTTACTACGAGATTAAAGGCGCAACACAGCCTTTTTTTAGCCTACGAACGTTGTATGACTGAGTGGACGTGGATGCGACGTGCAGAGCCCTTAACTATTTGCATATCTTGACAACGAAGAAAGTTGTACATACGTCTCGCCGCGGCGAATCTGACCCTGTGGAACGATATGAACACATTGACGCCGTAAGCCTCAGGTCTCACTGAGTTTGCCAACATTCAAAGACATACCATCTACTTCTTAACACAGGCGGTTGCCAGCTGAAGTGATCAGATGTCAATGTATGGAGTGACGAATGATGGGTTTCTACTGATGTCTTAATGCCGGATCCGAAAGGTCGAGGTACATTGTAGAAAGGTCCGAGGCCGCCGTGGCTAGCCGGGAGACGAGTGTGGCGATTTGGACCGCGCAGCTGGCATTACGCAAGAAGTAGGAGTAATTGCTGTCAGTGTTCCTATTGTTCATTGGTGCCTTTGGGGCATATGGTTCGCATGCCACTCTGACTGAGTAATTACTTTGTGAAGAGGGGCGCCAAGGTGGGTAAGTACTATCGGCCGAGCCGGTGCATAGCCTAGTTCCTGCTTCCTAAGACGAGTCTCGGACCATAGCGACTCCCGAGGGTCGGCCGATGAGTCTGAAGGTAGTGGGAACCAGGCGCGCATGAGCCTAAAATACTACTTGTCATATGCACGGCGGTTTGAAATGGAAGCAGGGAGCATCGACCGTGTGGCCCTTGGTACGGCGGCTGTCCGGTAGTAATTAGTAGATCTTGTTCTTGACGATGTATCCAATGGCGTGCGCGCAAATTTGATCGTCGCAGTGTAAATGGAGCCTCAGCGTAAAATGAGGTTCCGCGGTCCCCAGGTCAAACTGGCACGTGGGATCGATAATCATTCGCTGGCCATGAACTTCTCTTCGTGATCACTCGGACGGACGAATCGACGAATCGCTGGACTTGCCCTTATCCTGTTTGATTTCGTAGATCGGGGCAGAGGGGACGGACGGGAAGTGCGGGTGATTCAGACGCCTCACGCCTGGCCGTTCAGAAGGCCATCGGGTTCCGTCGGAACGACTGACAAACTTATCAGCGCCCAGCGAACGAAACGTGCATGCAAAAAGTTGGGTTAGTTCATGATACTAAGGGCTTGTAGCATCGAGTCATGTGTTTTTGTAGGGAACGTTCGTCGCTTGGGGCGCTTCGCTCGCTGCGCCATGTGTTCCATAAAGTTGAAACGTGATCATTGTTTGATTTTTCATTGTTGTGACACTGCGCCCTGTAAAAAGAAACGTGCAACGCCTATCATCTCGCACGAGGCTGCTACTATAGTGGCGCCATGAAGGTCAAGTCCTCGACAATCCAAAACCAGTCTGCTGGGCGGGAATGCTCAATCAAGTTGGATGTGGCTGGTGGCGGCCTAGAACCCGGTGACCTGCCAAGCCATCTGAATTATTGACTGCCGGCACTTTCCCTTCTCCATGACAATCACCGGGACAGAGCACGGTCCACCGTCCCGCTTCACTCTATCTCAGGTCAACCGCGCTTCAAACGTTCTTCCATCAGTAAGAAATTCCTTATGACGCATGTTGACAGGAACCGAGCTTCCCAGCTGCAATAAGGCTGTACCCTAAACGTAAACTCCTGTGGTACACTTGACGGATATATAATGGCCGGTAGAACTAGCCCCTTGATTATTTCATATCCACGCCCTCCCCTTCCCCCTCCCTTCCTCCCTCCATCACTCCCTCCATCACTCCAAAAGTCAACATGGCTGACCGTGCTGGCACAAGGCCGAAATCCTCTCTCGAGGTCTACGAGCAAGATACGGACAACAGGCCTCCATTTGTTCTAACCTGGGCGGAAATCAAACTGTTGAGCATCACTGGGGTAAGCACTGCCGCGATCCGATTTTCAACGTCCTCACCATATCATATGCCACCAGGTTGGATTCTTCCTTGACGGTTTGTCTCCCCACAGCTGCATGCATTAATATCCACTTACCGAGATCGATCAGCCTATGACTTGTTCATTATTAACGTAAGTACGACTCCCCACAACCACGTTGCACTCGTTTAGCTTCACCCCTTATTCTAGCCTGTGTCAACCATGTTGCAATTCAGGTTGTACGGAGGAAAGAATCTCCCGAACAATCTCTCGGGTCTGTTGAAGGCTTCTGCAAACATTGGTAGTGTCATTGGTCAATTTAGCTTCGGTAAGCGCCCAGATTGAGTCGATATATCGTACCTGTTGAGACCATTTCTTTTAGGATATCTTGCGGACGCGCTTGGTCGTAAAGCTGTTTGTGAGCCCTATTTCCGTTTGTTTTTAATGGACGAACAAATTACTGACCGACGGTAAGACGGGAAAGAGTTGATGTTGATCATCGTCGCAACCATCTTCTGTATCTCAACCCCAACCAGTACGTCTGCCCTATCCATCGATTCCCGAAAATAAACCTCTTCCCAAGACGACCTTTCCCCCGATGGATGCCTGATATATTTGTCCATGTTCCGTATTCTCCTCGGCATCGGCGTTGGAGGCGACTACCCCATGTCTGCTTCGGTTACCAGTGACCGCGCCTCCATCCGTAAGCGAGGTACGCTGCTATCATACATCTTCGCCAACCAGGGCTGGGGTAGTTTGGTCGGAAGCTTGGTTGTGATTGTTGTTCTTGCATGCTACAAGCATGTCATGAATGACTTGGGTGAGACATCCAAGGTGGACGGAGGTGCGCATTGTTTCGCTGGACCTCAGCTATGATCTCCCATTGAGCTCATGTTCACCTCCTCAGTGTGGAGAATCGTCGTTGGGCTTTCGCTCGTGCCAGCTTTTGGCACACTATACCAACGTTTGACCCTCCCTGAGTCCAAACGTTATGAGGAGGCGCATAATATGAATGTCGATGCTGAAAACCTGAAGGAAAAGGAACTCGAGCCAGGCTCTTCAGATGACGTTGTGAACGACTCTCAACTCGCGAAAAAGGCCCACTTCAGCGGTAACTATATTTCTACTCACACGATCGACAACTCATTTATCCAATATCAGAATTCCTACAATACTTTTCGGAATGGCGTCACGCAAAAATTCTGATTGGGACGTGTGTCTGCTGGTTCCTGTTGGACATCGCGTATGTTTCTTTCTCGTGGAAGGGCAGCAAATTCCTGAACGATTTTACTCGTAGCTTCTATGGCATCAACCTCAACCAAAACGTTGTGCTCCAAGAGATTGGTTTTGCTGGCAAGACGGGTACGGCATGGGAGAAGCTGTTCAAAATTTCCACTGGTAACATCATCATCACTGCGCTTGGATTCGTTCCCGGTAGGTCTTTTGTCTCTCTTCATGTGCATTGGATCCCAACTTTTTCGTTAGGTTACTATGTCACGGTATTGACGATCGAGAAGCTCGGCCGCAAGGTCATCCAAATCCAGGGTTTCCTCATGGCTGCACTCTTCTGTGAGTCTCTTGTTCCGCCCGTTTAGTGTGACGGCAACCCATTCGTTTCCCTCGGCTGTAGTGGCCATTTTGGCAGGCAAGTTTGATGCCTTCCAAAAGGAGTCCCCTGCTTCCTTCATCGTGTGCTTCGCGTTGCTACAGGTGCGTCTAGGCCCCGTATCCATGCGCTCTGGACACACACTGACCGCTCTCCCCGCGGCGCACCAGTTCTTTTTCAATTTTGGAGCCAATGCGTGAGTGTCTCGACCATGACGTAGTTAGTATCCACTCATGGCGCAACCCCCAAACCGTGATCTAGAACGACCTACGTAAGTTTTCTCATCCTAACCCCATCGAGCGTGCTGACGACGGGATGGGGTGACTCATTGGCGTTTTGCAGTGCTACCCTGCCGAAGTCTTTCCCACAAAGTACCGCGCGTTCGCACACGGTATATCGGCTGCGTGTGGGAAGATGGGTGCCATCATTTCGGCGCTCGTCTTCAACACGCTCACGTCGTCCATCGGCACGCCCAACGTCTTGTGGAGTGCGTGCCTTTCCCATCCCTGTGCTCGGAAGCGTCGCGTGTGCTGACATTCGGGTGACTTTTCTTTTCGCTCCAGTCTTCTTTGCGTGCTGTGTCCTAGGAGCTGGTGAGTTGCTCGTCTTCTTTTCCCGTCATGTCATTCCCACCATACTGACGACATCGCAGCTTTTACGTTTCTCCTGCCCGAGGTCGCTGGGCGCGACCCAGACGCGGTGCTCGCAGCCGAGCTCGCGGAAAAACGGGCATCGAGAGGCGCACGAACATGAGTGCGCCTGTCACGTGCAACGAGAGCGATGTCGTTTCGCGTCATGTCTGCATGTCCCTCTTTCTTGGTCGTGTGTCGAGCTGGTCCCACCTCCCGTCTCTAATTTTTCTTTTTTTTTTTCCTGCGTCCTTTTTTCTTCTGCCCCCCGCTCGACCCTCGTTCAGGAGAAGACGAAATTAAATGAAACGCTGAAAAAAGAGGAATAACGGAGAGAAGACGAAAAAAAAAAAGAAATACCAATATCCTATTTATCCTATGTTCCCCCTTTTCGTTCTGGTATATTGATCTGGAGGAAAGAACATGTTTCGGCTTCGTTAATAGTAGTATCTTGGAAATCATATATACATTTCTTTTATAACCCTCTCGGGTGTGGTATCGTACCGCCGAGAGTCGGATGAACTTGAGACTTCGGAACAATGTGGGTCGCCCGGAACGTCACTCCCTAATACATGCACGCCGACGTTGACTAAACAAGGATTGGCTTTAAAGACCCTGTTGCTCGATAACTCGATCGATATGATGAGATGCTTTCTTATTATCTTAAACTTGGTACATAAACTCTAAACACTACTCGAGTACATACTCGACTTCGAACTAGAGGTCTCGATTTGGCTTGTTTTCCCATGTAACGTCGAGAAAGTCGCTGAGAGCTGCATGGACTCCCTTTCCAACCCATATCGTAGTGCATCATGTGGCACAGCGTGGGCAGGGACGTGCGAAAAGGAACGAGGTTGTGTGAGGATGATTATTTATTCAGAAACGAGCGACTACGCTGCAGTGCGTTCGATCGACCTTTACTACGGTCTTGCAACGGGGCAAGGAATCAAGAACATGCGCAACAGAAAGGGGAAAAATGGCAATATTTTAAATGTAGACTTGTCGGTGTGATGCTTGGGTTAGGGTGCATACTGTCGTTTGCATTGAGGAATGTGCGTGTAAGAGCATGGGGGGCCATCACGGAAAGGAATGGAAAGACAGTAGGGTAACGCGGGTGGGGAGACGACGGGCATAAACCGAAAAAGAAAAGGGGGTTGAGACTAGAACGAGGTGTCGCAAAAAAAAAAAGATCAAAAAGGGGCATATAGACATGAATAGATGGATAAGATGCAGCGTAAGACGATAGAAGGGTAAAAGTTTCGGCAGCCTATGCACTCCGAAGAGGTCCCATGGCCCGACGTGCAGGCTCGTCCCGTTCTGCAAAGATAGCGCCGGCGCGTAGGCCATCTCTAGGTGCTAGGCGAGTTTTGGCCACCGTCTCTCGGCGTTCGCGCTCCTCACGAGCACGCGGTGCCTGCTCGGTGTCGACTACTGTAGTCTCCGCCTTGGCACTATCTGCAGGAGCAGGCTTCTTTGGAGCGTTCGCCCCTTGTTCGCCTTCTGAGGACTCATCGTGGTCATCTTCCTCGTGCTGAACCTTTGCACGCTTGAGGCCCTCCGCGGAGTTGTTTTCGCGACTAGGATCACGCGACCTGCGTTTTCCAGCAGAGAAAAAGAGCCTCTTCGGGGGACAAGCTTCAGCAGCCTCGTAATCAGGGTGGTCAATGGGCAGCTTGGAGGCAGCAATCACATCGGGAGCGAGACCGTAGAGGGGATTATGAAAGGTTGCCTTTTGCCCACGGCTGCAGGGTCATTTAGTGGAAAACGATCACGCGCACGAAAAAAGGATACCCACAAGACATATGTGATCGTCGGCTTTTCCTCATAGGTAGGTGTAGGCGATTCTTCCCGTTCCCGGGCTTCGCCGACAACCTCGTTGTCATCGCTACTGTCCCATTCCAAGTGTGCCTTGACCTTATCACTTGACTCGATGAGGAAGGGGTTGTTCGGCGAATCGCGCTTGGGCCATATTTTTGTGACCGCCGGTTTCGTGGGAGTTTTAAGGACGGGAGGGGATGTGGCGCGAAGAAACAGCCTGCGTGGCGGAGTCACAGGGTCAACAGAAGTCATCGAAGAGCCGTCGCGTTCTACGGAGGCAGCGCGTGCGGGTTGGATCGATGGCAACCTTCTCGATGGTGGCGGCGACACCGGGGCTTTTACGCGATAACGGAGCAAGGCTGGCGACGGTGAGGATTCCTCCGTCTCTGCCTGTTCCACCTTCTTCTCCTGTTTCTCCCCACACGACGAACCACCTCGACCGGTCCAAAACGCGTTCTCATCCTCCTCTTCTTCGTCATGACCGGGGAGGACCGTGAGCGTGCGACGCTTTTTATGTTCCGGACTCTCATCTTCAGAGTGCTCGGAATCCTCTTCATTGTCGCTCACGCTCAGGCTAATACGAGTGGTTTTGGCTCGCTTGATGCGTTCGACGTAACCACCACCGAGGTCGTCGTCTAGTTCGGATCCGCTCCCGCTGCCATCGGAGTCGTGGAGCGACAGGGAAGTACGAGGGCGTGATCGTGAACGTTTGTGTTGGGTACGCGGGGGCGTTGGGAGAGACGCGAGAGAGGCAGATCGTTTGAGTGGGCGCGAGCGTTCGCCTTGACCGCGCAGCGAATTGGACGAGTCGAGAATTTGATTCATCAACATCGTCTGATAGAAAGAGAAAAAAGGTAAGGAGATTTGGAGATTAGTCTGAGAATGAGAAATGGGATGAAGAGAACGTTGTTGGAAGAGGACAAGAGTCGAGGTCGCGACACAACGAGCACAATGGCAAACCACATACAAACAATGACAAATAACCCCTAGCGTTCCGTGATAATCCCGTCGAAACTGACAGTTCAACTAGAGCTGTCCTGTCAGGACTCGTCGTGGAGAAGGTTGGCCAACGTGCTTACAGGCCTCAGCTCCCTCTCTCATGGTGTATCCACCCTACCTGTTGGAGGATTTCACATAATCATACCTGTACTATAGTTCGTTTACTTTTTCTTCATGGTGTTTCAAGCTGAGGATCTCCAACAGATACTATAGTCACTCTACATTTCAATATAGTGTTTACTGAGGATCCTCCCTCCTTCGCCCTTATCATCCTCCCACCTCTCGGTTTCAGCAACTTTGCGCGGCTCTGTCTTATCGGGCGCAGGGCGGTCAGGTGGTGGAGTGGCATTGTCATCAGGCGAGTGAGCGTTGCCGTTACGGTGGTCAGGGCGCTGATCGTCCTTTTTCTTCTTTATCTCTTTCCGCTCCCCCTCGATCTGCGGCCTGTCCTGCATCGGGTCCACATGCGCACGCCGCTCAAACGTGACGTTGCGCTCGACCGTGACGGCACGGCGCTGCTCGTCATAAATGCGGTGCGCTCGGCTATCGGCATCATACCCAACCCAACGGCCCTCGCGCGCCCTCGCATCCAGCTTGGAACCGGAATCATCGTGGACCCAGACGCGGGCACCCCACACAGGTAAGTGCGCCAGCACCGGCTTCTTGCCCATCAAGAGCTCATATGGCGTCTTGCCGTCGAGCGTGCGGGTCGCGGTGCGATTTTTCACCCAAACGACATGCATTAACGCTTCCCCCCACAGGTTCTTTGGTAATCCACTTGCATGGAGGACCGTCCGGACACGTTCGATGAGTGTGCGATTGAGCCGCTTGGCGACACCATTGTGCTGCGGCGTGTCATGTACACTAAGTCGTCGTTCAGTTCCTTCCGTTTGGAGATACCGGCTGAATTCGTCACTCAGGTACTCGGAGCTCCCCTCCACGGTCAGATCGCAAGCGTTTGATCGTAACGCCGCATTGAGTTTTCGCCCACAACGAGTAAGGTTTATAAACGTCAAACGTGTCGAATTTGGCAGCCAGGAGGTGCAGGTGCGTGTATCGCGTGTAATCGTTCGTGAACGATTCTTGTGGCCAGGGGTTTGCACGTCCGGCGGGCCCCAAACGTCCGTGTGGACCTCGTCGCCAAATTGGGTGCAGGTCGCTTTCCCACACTCGCATGATTCACACTGACCTATTCTTTCGTGCGTAGGATCTAACTTGACACCTTCGACCATGCCCTTTGAGAACATCTCGCGGATCGTAGATTGTGCAACATGCGACAAGCATTAGTGCAAGTCCTCCATGGTAAGCACTTCTGGCGTGTTTGTGCTACCTGCGAAAGCTGCATGTGCTGTGCGCCGAACGCGGTATATGCCATTGCTGAGAGGTACTTCACCAATTAGGCGTTTCTGAACATTGAAGATCCGACAAACGGTGTCACGAAACAAGGCAGCGTAGCCTGCTGCCGTGAGCTTGCTGGTTGAGACAAGGGTGACGCCCATAGACGGTGCGTACAGCACATTCTTTAAAAGGATACGTGCGCGGGTTGACCCGTTTGGTAACTCGATGTACAGGTCACCGCGGCCTACAGCATCAAAGGTTTGCTCGTCGGCGGCCATGATCGGCTTAAGTGGAATGGGAGTAAAATTGACGAATTGGTCATGGTAGGGCGACAGATGCTGCGATGCGCTGCTGTCATATAGTTCTATAGTTGTAGATAACGGGTTTGAGTGGGCAAGGGTAAGGTGGTGATGGCGTCAGAGTCATCAGCGTCGTCATGGCTATCGACAAGCCAGATCCCATTTGGCTCTGCGCTGTCGGCTGCGACGTTCGCTCCCTTCGATCCAGAGGCTTTCTCAGATGAGTTCTTCTTTCCTTGCTTCCACCCTTTCGGTGTTTGACCATGCTTCCCGCCGACTTCTTCCCAGCAGTCTCGGTTCATGTGACCATACCAACCACAGTTGTTACAGGTCCCTTCAAACTTCTGTCGCCTTGATTTTTTCGAGGTGAGCGCGTGTATCGCCTCCTTTTAACTTTAACTCCGAGAGCTGACGTCGTTTCTCCACACCAATGGCGAGGGATCGGTTCTCGAATCTGTCGTGAAGCGCCACGTAAAACTAGTGTGCACTACATGAGGTCGATAAATAGGGAGTCGGGGATGGTAACGGCGATCTGTTGCTGTACGATAGCATCCTCTTCGACTTGAATTTCGGCAGGCGTAGTTGGTATCCATGCAGCTGCTTGTCCTGATGCTGGGCGACAGGTGCGATCTTCGTGCCATAAAGGTATCCAATAGTAAGACCACGTGCCGTGAACGATACTCCGAGCCGCCGTATCCAGCTTCGGGACCTCGAGCACTCGATCTCCGACTTTAGACATTCTTAGCGCAGGTAAAATTTTCGTCTGTATATTTATGGAGCTGCAGGGCTCATAACCTGTAGAATACGTAAGACTCAGTGCACAACGAGTGCGACTGAGGAAGAAATAAAAACATACGCGAAACATATAGTACGTGTTATGTAAGTACTGTAACGACGAATGGCGATAGCATCGCCGTTTGTAACTCCAACAGGAGGTGCCTGCCAGGCGCAGCATGATCGAAACAATGTTGCGTTGTCACGAATGACGACTTGGACCACATGGCGTTCATGGCGAGAACGTAAGCCAGCGTGCGCTCGTACCTGTTTCGCTCTCAGGGATTCCTGGCCGAAGAGGAAAAGGGCCCATCTGGAGTATGAATAAGGCGCTCGTATGAATGCGTTCTGAGATCCAAGCTCGGAAAAATGAAATGACATGTGCTTTTGCATCCGAAACCTTTGAGAGTCTTGGGTCATGACTCACGATTTTTTTCCCAATCGAGCACAACGTCTCGCTGGAATATCATTTGCTTCAGGTGGGGTGAGATGAACAGGGAAGTCGTGGGGTAAGTATTATGCTCTAGTCTTCGGTGAGAGGACATCAGTGTGTGACAAGACAGAAATAAACATAGGGACGGGAAATATCTGAAAGCATCGGAGCGCCGGGATCATTGTACTGACTGATTGCCGGAGGTCAGTAGCACTACGTCAGAGAAACCAGTGTCGTTGCCACTCCCCTACCTCCATGAAAAAATGGTGTTTATGTATCAACATTTGATCGGTTATGCTGAAACGTTATGAGGCCCTCGAGGATATAAGGCGGAAAGCACAGAGCAGAGTCACCCACCAACAAAGTCCATACACTCTGCATCAGACGATATCCTTACTACCAAAGATCAGTATGCCGGAAGACAAGTACGACGCGATCATCGTTGGCGCTGGGTTTGGAGGCATCTACCATCTCATTCACCTGCGTGAACGTGGTTTCAAATGCAAGCTGTTCGAGGCTGGGTCCGACTTTGGTGGGACTTGGTATTGGAACAGATATCCTGGCGCCCGTGTCGACAGCGACGTCCCCATTTACGAGATCCCGCTCCCCGAGCTCTGGAAAAACTGGACGTGGACCGAGAAGTTCCCTTCTTCCAAAGAGCTACAAGCGTATGTGAATGTTCCAAGAACGTATATTTCAATGAATATTGACTAAACCGATCAGGTATTTCGCATACGTCGACAAGAAGCTTGAACTTCGCAAGGATTGCCGATTCAACTCCTTCGTGAAACAAGCGCACTGGAACGATCGGTCACACACTTGGCATGTCACATGCGAAGGAAAGGATGGTACATACAAGGCCACAGCGCGTTACTTCATCTTGTGCACGGTCAGACTGCCGTTACCTTTGTCTTCCATGATTAACAATCGTCGTAGGGTTTCGCGTCCAAGCCATACATACCAGATTTGAAGGGACTTGAAACCTTCAAGGGAGTATGGAAACACACGGCCCGCTGGCCAAAGGAAGGGATCGAGACCAAAGGAAAGAGGGTTGGAGTCATTGGGACCGGAGCAAGCGGAGTACAGATAATCCAAGAGATTGGGGAACATGTGGGCATGACCTGGTTTGCTGTCGAGGTAATCCGCTAATCGCACACTCGAATCAGGTCAATCATCTTACCGTATTTCAACGAACTCCAAACCTCGCCATTCCCATGGGCCAGTATCGTATCAGCAAGCGGGTTCAGGACCACTTCAAAGGGGTATACGAGGAACTCTTTCAAAAGCTGAACACTACCACCAACGGATTTAACCTCGACTGGATTCCACGATCAATGATGCAGGACAGCGAAGAAGAAAGAGAAGCAACGTTGGAAGAACTTTGGGACCGGGGAGGGTTCCACTTCTGGCGTAAGTTGCACAAGGAAATGGTAGCGCAACCAAAAACTCACCGTTTTGTAGTGGCCAACTATGATGATATCTTTGTCAATAAGGAAAGCAACGATGCTGTGTACGCGTTCTGGAGGAAGAAAGTCAGCGAGAGGGTCAAAGATCCTAAGAAGCGTGAGCTGTTGGCTCCCGAAGTTCCACCTCACCCGTTTGGTTGCAAGCGTCCAAGTCTGGAGCAGCGCTATTATGAAGTTTTCGACCAAGATAACGTTGATATCGTCGATCTGAACGCGAATCCTATCCTTAAAATCACGCCGAAAGGTGTGAAAACGAAGGAAAAGGAGTACGAGCTCGACGTGCTCGTTCTTGCCACCGGTGAGTGTACTAGAAAACGACCGCACCAAACGTGGATCTCAAATGAGCGTTCATAGGCTTCGACACACACATTGGCGCGATTATGGACATGGACATACGTGGGTTGAATGGCAAGACGATCCAGGAACATTGGGGGGATGGCACGATCACATAGTGGGTTCTTGAGCCTCCCATAATGTCCGTGTAGATTCTGATAATCGAATGTTCCGCTGATAGCCTAGGGTTGGCGATCGACAACTTCCCGAACCTTTTCTTTGTGTACGGTCCGCAAGGGCCGACCGCGTTCGCCAACGGCCCGACTTGCGTAGAAATGCAAGGCTCTTGGGTCGTTCAAACGATCGACTATCTTCGCCAGCACGGTTTCACCAAATTCAACCCTACCAGTCACGCTGCGCTGGCCTACAAGAAACACATCGATGAGCTGTCCGTCCCCACGCTCTTCCCACAGGTCAAGAGTTGGTACCACGGTGCCAATATTCCCGGAAAGAAAATCGAAACGTACAATTATGTCGGAGGTTTTCCAAATTACAGGCGAGAGATCATGGAAGAGATCAAGCGCGGTTACCCGGGTTTCCAGAGGGAAACACTGACAACGGCTCGTCTTTAGCATCGTGGGCGGGAAGACTGAGTAGCAAGTTATAATTTACCTGAGTGAATGCTTTGATTGTCCGTGTTGATTACTGTTGAATGTTTACTCAGTATATATACTGTTCCTTTTTCTTGTCAAACCTACATTAGTTTGTTCAGTTGGACACGAGGACTCGGCAGCTTTGTGGAGTGATGACTCGAACTGCCCATTTTCAAGTAATTACTCCGAAGCCTTTCAAATTTTCACACCAGTACTACATCAAGTAGGCCAGGGATCTCCGCACGATACTCACATTATGTGAACGTTTACTGAGCCTCAGCCATGAGTAGAGGAAAGAGTGCATTAGAACACCACATTGGGTGTAAACGACTTTACACGAAACTATGAATCTCTCTACGACAAGTCTCCTAATTTTCAGCCTCTCAGAGAAAGACTTTATGATTACAGGCCAATGTTGATGGGGGAGCAGCCAACTGCAAGGAGACCACCCTATTGCCATATATTAGTAAACAACTCGAAACGAAGTCTTCAGCAAACTCACAAATTTGTTATCATTGCAGCAGACAGGGCTTTGGGTGCACTGTCCACCAGTGGCACCAACACCAACAGCACTAACTGGGCTGCAGCCAGATCCAACAAAAGTGCCCTCGAGGCCAGCAAAGATGTTAGCGAGGCCAACCTGAGACAAGGCATTTCTGGCGTCCTCAGCCTAGAAACATTGGTACTGTCAGATGGGGCCTAGTGAAATGAATTCGACAGCAGACCTTGTGGACACTGTTGCAGCACTGGATCGCACCGGTGCTACATTCCTTACGCAAAGCGACGGGAGCAGGGCCAGCAACTGCGAGAGCAGCGAGGGCAGCGACAGCGAAGAGACGAGCGAACATTTTGATAGTAGAAAAGGATTGAGTTGTTGTAAGTGAGTGTGAAGAATGTTGCTGAAGACAGAAACGACTTTGGGATGAGGAAACTGGGAGCAAGAGGGCTGACTTTATAGGTTTTCGCAAGGTCCTGAAGGTCGGCCAAACGTCACCGAATCGACCTTTCTTTCCGTGCCAGACATTCTTTTTTCCGGTCTAGAGCGCAGGAGGAAGCGGCCCGATCTTACATAGAAGTTTAGCGGTGAGGTGAAGTGCCGTTAATCCTCTTACATAACTAAAATTCAGAAACTCCGCAACTTACTTCGAAGGCTCATTGAGGCACCGCACGAGGACCCGACCAAGTGCGTACTAGTACTACTCAGTGAACAGTGGATGCGTAGTAGTTTTCTAAACGGTTCAGAGCGGTTTTCCGGAAAAAAAAAACTTTTTAGAGGACCCTGATTACCTTTTTCGTCAACTTTTGAGAGCTTTGATTGGAGGGCAGGCCTACGAAAGAGCCTCAAGCGATAACGGCACAAGTCTGATAGACACAGCACGTATCCGAATCAGTCATCAGGAAATGGAATGTAGTGCGGCTACACGTGCGGGCGCAATCCGACGAGGAAATTTTTTAAATGCTCCTAGAAAGCGACATGAGCAATGGAGTCACTCACAATGCCAATCTCTTTCAAAAAGATCATATTTACAAATGCCGACTTGAAGGTACATCTGATACTTGGAACCGGGTTAGCCGAGGTCTTTGACCAGTTTCCAACCGACGAAAAAGGAATGGTACACTCTTGGGCCCCAGATCCTCCAATCACAGAGCACGAAAAGCACACGAAAGAGATGTTACGCGGTAACGTCATAAACCAACTTTGCAGATGTAGTTTCGGGATTGAAACACCGTGATGCGGCGGAATAATGCCACTGGCTTATACGATATACCGTAACGTGACGGGTCAGTGGCCGCCAATGCCGCTAAATGGTGTGGTGAGCTCGGCGGGGCCCAGATTGGACGTAATTTGACTGGATGATCCCGCACCTGAGTAGGGACTAAACTTTGGTCCCAGCCTCTACTAATCTGCAAAACACTTCGGATAACACAACCGGTCTTTGAGAATTGCCAGCCTGCAAGCTTACGACCATCCAGGAAAGATTCTGATTGGTGGTTCAGACAGTGTGAGGTGTACCGTTGACGAGCAGGGCCAGCCTCTTTTTTGATCGAGCAATCCGAAATTCTGACAGCTGGGGTCCTCTCCTTGGCGGCAGGGTTCGGCAGCGAGTGTGCACGCCTGACTCGCGCCCGCACGTGACTTGGGATTCCCCCCATGTACAAAAAATAACGTGCACAGCACGTAAATTTCTTCGACCAATTGACGGTCGGTCAGGCGAGGCGCACGAGACGAGATACCAGCGTGACAACAGGTCACCGGCCGTGACCCGAGTAGCATTGGAGCGGCGCAAAAAACACGAAAAATACATGCAACAGGCGCGACGGCTACAAACAAGAGAGAAAAGGTGAGCGTGAATGCCCGGGAGGGAGGAAACGGGTAAGCGAAACGACGATATACTGTACATAACGAAGGAAGAACAGAGAGGTGAATACATAGACAAGAAAATAAACAACAGACACACCTGACGAGACGAAGGAAGGACCAGGGAAGGAAAAAGGGGCCCTCCATGACAAGACGTCTCGTCGGGGAGCGGCTTAGTAAGAATAGGAGCTCTCGTTGGAATGGGCCGACGAGAGGGCTGGTGACCAGTGAGGCTCGACGCCCAAAACAGCGACCTACGCCAATTAATCTTGTATAAACACGTTTAAATTCGATTAATTATACTTATTATTTAGCACTTCCCCAATATTCACTATATTTGTCAGAGCTTGTCAGTCACACAAGGTGACTGAACGAATGCGGCGGTACCAGGACCCGGGACTCAGCACCGCAATCTCGTTTTTCTTACCAAAAAAGAGGCTGGCCCTGCTCGTCAACGTTGCGGTAGAGGTGATATTTTTTCCAAATGGGTGAAATTTCATACTAATCCAAAATTGGAAATCCAAAATGGCCTTTCCAACTTGCCGATAGGCTAGATACCAGTGTGGACAAGTCGGTCGGCGTCCATTCCTGAGAAGTCGGCTCTCCAACTTGAAGAACACGGCGTCAGCGTTTTCAAGAGCCTTCAGGGGAGACCATACCCGACCTTGGCATAATAGCCGACGCGAGCCTCGGTTGCACCGTGGAAAAGTCTCGACCGGTCGGACCAGGTCAGCGGTGTTCTCACAAATTGTTGACGGACATCACCTCACGGAGACCCCATACACCGCTTCTCAGGATTATGCAGGCCATGCGGATTCCGGGCACAGTGGATGGTAAGTAAGGCGGGCATGGAACCTTCAAGTTAAACTGTGGTGTTCATCGAAGCTCTTCTAGGTGCTTTGGCGGCCCTCTGCGAGGAATGGAATGTGTCACAAAATAATAGATAAATGCACCAAATGCAATGATCCATTTTTCGAATCCGGCACCGTCTAATTCCTCGTTTCGTTTGGTTCCGTAAAATTGCGCTGCCGTCTCGGCCAGGCTGCTTAGGAACCGACTCCGTGCTGATTTCCACTGACAGAAAAAGTCCAGCGCTGACTTCTCCGAGGTCCTCACCCATAGCCTGCTTCAGTGAATCGGTTAGTGGATAGGACCAGTTATAACCAGTCAGAACCGTCGGTTACCATCGGCTACGAATATCCGTTCCACTGAAGTGTGCGCCACTGTAGATCACTTTCCTATGAGTCGATCGACATCTTTCCTTCTAAAACATGAAAATTAACTCTCACTTGTGCCTCAAGTTGCATATGACCTCTTCGACGTTTGCACCAGTGGGCTATTTTCTCACCACTGAGAGTAAGATGCAGAAGTCGACGCTATTGTGTTCTCGTGAATACAAGGGATTGGGTTGGTTGTTCCGTCGGTGAGCAGTGCTACAATATGCTTGAGTTTGCAATCCCTGGTCCGGCGATTACTCTCAGTTTCCAGTGGTGTCCCGTTCTCCTTGAGGATCTGCGTCCGTACGTTATAGCCCACAGACGAGGAAAAGAGAGCAATGAGGGTGTGGCTTCGACCTTGCGAAGGGTTCCATTCTGAGGGAAGACCTCGACCTCTCGTCTCCAATAACGCTACCACCCAAGTGTTTCCCAAGAAGATGTTGACATTGACAGATAAGTACTTCAGGTCTCTGACTCTGAGTACAGGCGGGTGGATTCGGGTGGCGAGGAGTGCCTGCTGCTCGGTGGGAAATGCCACTACAACGCCACTCCCGAGTCCCAACAGGGGCGCCGCTTCTCGGCCGACCGTGCACGGCCCCTGAGGGACCTGGCTGAAGGCTGGGTCCTTCGAGCCCGTGAAAGGAGACTTTTTAACACAGGGAAGCCCACCGGTTCGCACTGCGCAGTAGAAGTTTCAGATCGCGAAACCATCGTCGCCTGCTTGTTCGCGGAAACACGACCAGCTCTCGATAGAATTGGTTTACAGGAGGATTTTCTCTTTGCACAGTAAGCGGGGTGATTCCTGTCGAGCCCGACGTCGGAATCCCGGTACACCAACGGTTTGTCACGACTCCCACGTTCGGTCCGGTACGGAAACGATCAGCAGAGATATAAGTCATCTCCTAACGCTCGAACACATCATCAACCTCTTCACAGCGAACATCATGAGCGGAAAACTAGCTACTGGTGCGTCGAGATCATCTATCTGTTGTCCATTCTCAATGATGACTATTAGGGTACGACGCCTGGCAGAAGCTCCAGCGTATCTACGACGCGGAGTACCCCAGGCTCGTCTTGTCCGACCTCTTCGCGCAGGATCCCTCCCGTTTCTCCAAATTCTCAAGGGAATACGTGGATTCTACTGATCCCCGCACTACTTTCCTCCTTGACTACTCCAAGAACTTGATCACGCAGCCGATCTTGGACACGCTTTTGTCTCTGGCGCGGGAGGCTCAGGTCGAGACATACCGCGACAAGATGTTCGCCGGGGAACACATCAACACCTCCGAGGACCGTGCTGTCCTACACGTTGCCCTGCGTAACTTCAACGACTTCAAGATCCAGGAGAGTGGTGTCGACGAAGTGTCGGGTGTGCTGGCTCACATCAAGGAGTTCTCCGAGGCCGTCCGAAGTGGCAACTGGAAAGGGTACACTGGGAAAACCATCAACACCATCGTCAACATCGGTATCGGTGGTTCTGATCTGGGTCCTGTCATGGTCACCGAGGCCCTCAAACCTTATTCGAAACGGGACCTCACCGCCCACTTCGTCTCTAACATTGACGGAACCCACCTCGCAGAGACTCTGAGGGTCTGCGACCCTGAGCGTACCCTGTTCATCATCGCCAGTAAGACGTTCACCACCCAAGAGACGATCACAAACGCCGAGTCTGCGAGGGAGTGGTTCTTGTCCTTTGCTAAGGACAAGGCTCACGTCGCCAAGCATTTTGTAGCCCTCTCCACGAATACGAAAGCTGTTCAGGCCTTCGGTATTGACACCGCGAACATGTTCCAGTTCTGGGATTGGGTTGGTGGGCGTTACAGCTTGTGGAGTGCGATCGGTCTCTCCATCGCCTTATATGTCGGCTACGATAACTTTGAGTCCCTCTTGAAGGGTGCTCATGGAATGGACAAGCACTTCAGGGAAACATCCCTGGAACATAACCTTCCGGTCCTGCTAGCTGTTATTGGCATCTGGTACAACGACTTTTATGGCGCGCAGACTCACGCCCTTTTGCCATATGACCAGTACCTCCACAAGTTTGCAGACTACTTTCAGCAAGGCGATATGGAGTCCAACGGCAAGTTCGTCACCAAAGGTGGTCAGCGGGTGGACTATCAGACTGGCGTAGGTTTCCACGGCGTGTCGCATTATCATTTCGCTGACGTCGTTATCTCTATAGCCGATCATTTGGGGTGCAGCTGGTACCAATGGCCAACACTCGTTTTATCAACTTGTTCATCAGGGAACAAAGTTGATCCCCGCTGATTTCATCGCCCCAGCCACCTCGCACAACCCTATCGCCAACTCGAAGCACCATCGCATCCTTCTCTCCAACTTCTTTGCACAGCCTGAGGCGTTGGCGTTTGGTAAGACAGAGGAGAAAGTCCGCAAAGAACTCGGTAGTGGTGCAAGCGAAGCGCTCGTGAAGAGCAAGGTGTTCGAGGGAAACCGTCCGAGCAACAGCATCTTGTTCCCGCTGTTGACCCCTAGGACGCTTGGTGCGCTGATCGCTCTGTACGAACACAAAATCTTCACGCAAGGTGTTATCTGGGGCATCAACTCCTTTGGTGCGTTGGGAATCGGTTTGCGCTCACCTACCCTTGCTTAATGTGTGGATGACAGATCAAATGGGCGTCGAGCTCGGAAAAGTACTTGCAAAGAACATTCTTTCGCAACTCAATTCACCTTCGGACGTAATCGGGCACGATAGTTCGGTGAGTTTAGTGCAAGGAATAAATGATCGATGTCTCACTCGATTCATTATAGACCATCGGTCTTATTCATTATTATCAGAAGCATAGGAAAGAGTAAAAGTATTTGCGCATCGAATCGATTGTACTTATATTGTATACATATCAGTGGCTTTTCGGCTCACCTAGACTGTAAAAAAGAAGGAAGCTGTATGTAGATTATCAAATTGTCCAGAGCAGCCTGACAAATCGCATGTTGCCATGTAATTCAGGTTCAAAGCGGGCACGATAGCCTATAGTTCATAAACTTGAGACCCTGCACTACGGGAGAAGGTGATATCGCAGCATCACTCGGTTTTAATTGGAGTGTTTTTGGGCCACTTGTATCGTATTTCTACTATTCTCACGTTTCGTACGACGCAGCCCTGCAGAACGATTACCTGAATTAGGGTAGTTTTTTCCTCTACTGATTCCTCTGTATCCGCGCGGATATGTGTGTATACCATGTATACACCCCCCGACAGATTCTAAGTACATACTCACTTACCCAAGCGGACCCCTGATACGCGGCGGCCAGCGTGTCGGGTACTGGCGTTAATAACCGAGGACGTACAGTATAGGCGAGTGCGTAAAAAGTAAGAGCATCCCGAAACGATCTGGGCCGCATGCGTGCGTCGGCGTTTGATCCCGCCGATTGGCTAAACATATGACGTATATGACGTGAGTCAACTTACAATTACCAGCCCCCATCATGACTGAATACATAGTACCCTTAAAATTTCGTTACCCTCATTATCACGCCTAATAGACAAGCTTCCATCAAATTTTTAAGGTTCCATCACGATGGTAGGGTTCATTTTCCATGGCAATGAAAGAAGAAAAAATTCCTGAAGCGGCGCAACTTGGCCTTTAGGTGGGCCCGAGCGACGATCCTAATCGCTTCCGTCAGCTTGGCGGCGCGAGTTGCGTCCTCGAGGTGGCGGCTCAGTTTTATTTCTGCAATTCGGATCATACTTTTTTTGGGGCCCCCGAATCACGGGTTCAGGCAACATTGGAGGTCTTGTGGACGGCCGCTACAAGTTGGTTTCACTGCTAGTTGCTTCATCGTCTACCGTAGATACCATTTTCCCAATTTTAAGTATGCTCATTTAGTGATCTTCGATGTTTTTCTCCGCTTTATCTTCGCCTGACAGCTACCACGGAGTAAAAAATTAGATTGCAACATCGTCCCTCGCAGCATGAGAAATGTGTATAGTAGAGCATACCTGCTGTCAATGAAGATGTTTCGACACGAGTAATTTTGTTGGGGTGACCAATGTGCTACTAAATTTATTTGTACAACTCCACCGATCCTCATCATCTCATGCGAAAAGGGTTTGACAATGTAATGCTTGAACCGCAGTAACTATCAAATTCTCAGGTTACGACTTGATGTGTTGCCACTACGTTCGAGCACCCCCACCTTTTCACCTGGAGCCATGTCAGAGTTGGACTGCTTGACCACCTGCGAGATATCCGACGCACTTCTTAAACTCGGATTCCCGCATCATCATGGCGGGCATATTCCGGACATACACCTCCATTCTCCAGCTCAGCCTGACCCCAACTTTCGCATTTCTGGCCCGGTGTACACCGTCAAGATGGTTCAATACTTGGACCAGACCTCGCCGAGGATGACTACCCTGCCTGTCGATTCCGCGCCAGCCAAATTCGTCGTCGTTGTCGATGCCCCCACGAGTTCGGTTTCTTTCATTCGTTCCGTTAATAGCATTTCTGACGCGGATCGCTGTTGAAATTGACTTAAGAATGCCGTCTGGGGGATACCACAGGTTTTTCCAAAATTTTGCACGTGGACACGGGACCGTCGGGCACTATCCCTTTGCTCGTCCTACGGCGGCAAACGTCCCGCTCGTCATCAAACCACTAGACAATGCGGAGGGTTCGGATGCATTCACAGCGATCGCGGTCGAACTTGGCGACTGGATCGTCGCGGACGCGATGGTGTCGTCTGTGCTCCCAAGGCCATGATCGACAAAGTGGTAGAGCTGGTCAAGATGGGAAGGTGAGAGTGATTGAAGATATCAAGGCAGGCAAGGGCATTCAGGCATCGTTGGAGCTACATGGTGTATTATGTTAATCCAAGCGAACCTAAAGTTAGTCCATTAAACTTCGTGATGCGTTAAAATACCGGTGTTTCATGACCTGAAAGCCAGTCAGACTCCTTGACTTACATGAATAGGGCGGATGCTGGTCTCTCGATTCAGCATGCAATTTACTCACTGGCAATTCATTTTATAATCAGATCGACTGGAAGACCATCGCACAAGTGCTACTTACAACAGGGCGCTCACCGCGGTCGACGAGAATCGTGACGGAAATTCTCTTGGATCCGTAGTCATTATAGTTAGGCTCAGTGGTTGGAGAGCGGTGCCGGACTCCCGGTCGGTCCTTGCAGCTCTATTTCGTCATTCAAACAGTATTTTTTGCTGTTTTCCTCGGTATAAATTCTTCGGATGAGTCAGTGGTGCCTCAAAGATTGTTTTGGTTTTGACAGCCCGGGAATGACCAGTCTAGGAATGTTGTGCAATTTGGGGCCCGGCAGAGGACGTCCGCGTGTGTCCAAGTTTGAACGTCGACGGTTGGTTGGTTGAAGGATCAACACGTTTCATTACTAACGATTTATGACCTACCGTCGTTCACTTCCGATGACCTTTGAGAACGGCAGTAAAAATGGAGTCTGGAAGAATTGGCTGCTTCCCATCGAGCAGTCACTGAGAATGCTTTGGCGTTATAGTTCCGCCCTTACACCAACCACCGTAGCGTGTTTAGAGGGGAAATCTGATCACACCTTGGATCATTACACTCTCATCTGTTCATGAAGCTACGGAGATACTTATACTTGGCCTTCGTCTCGACGTGACTCATAGTATGCAACTAATCGTTGCGTTCCTTCTGCTCCAGGCTGGTCTATCAGCTGCCAATGTCTAACTACCGTTTTCCACAACGTCGTTTCCTGACACCGAGGCTGACCAGTATCAATTCGATTGGCCCATTCAAAGGGTTGCTGTCATTGGCGCCGGACCAAGGTGCACAGTGTATTCGCAAATCGCCTTGACATCACGATTGATGAGAATCTTTCAGTGGCATTGTCGCATACCGGGAACTGGCCGAGGCCAGTCTCGAGGCGCGTCTCTTTGAGTGCGACAGTGTCCCAGGCGGTAACTGGCATTATACAGACAAAATCCCCCTCGACGCCCCCGTGCCAAATGCGCCGGCTGCGATTAGTGACTTTGTCCCGTCGTTTCCACCAATATACGCCGATCTTCCGTATACAAAGGAGTCTGAGGATACCAGTGGCGACATCAGGAGGGATCACAGGGGCCCAAAATCGCTGTGGGAGTCGTTGACCACGAATGCGGCTTCGGTACGTCAATGTGCTTGTGTGTGTTGGCTGTCCGTCTCATCGTTTCATGCCATTTCATGCAGCCCGTGCAGCAGGTGGGTTGGATTCGACGCCAGCAGCCAAAACTCGGGCGTCCAGAATTAAAGGGCTTTGTGGAATGCCATCGCACCTCGGTCTCTGAAGCAGCTAGAGTGAAACGTACGTTTCAGTGCATTCTGGTCAGCGTGTTTGATTTTTAACACTATCTCCCACTTGGTTTCTCGTACGACTCTTAGTGACCGCAAGTTGGTTCACAAGTCACGACGCGAAGCAAGTGTCAAGAGACAAATTTTGGCATCGGCACAAGAGCAAGTCCTTATGGAGTGGTGTGAGGCATCCTCGACTACTGCAAATCCGATACATTTCACGGACCTTTGAGCGCACGTCAAGGAACTCACGGGTCGACTGCCATCCCAAAAATCGATCAATTTATTCCTTCAGAGTCATCCATTACTTCGTGTTGTG
>JBBPSN010000066.1:0-55506 GCA_038093615.1 Austroboletus olivaceoglutinosus | reverse complement strand
AGGTGATTAGTAATCACATGACATTGGTCACATGATATGGCACCCTGCCAGCACCACAGCCACTAACCTAAGCCAAAAAAAGACAACTACTTAAATTGGTAAAGGATAAGGTTTCAGGTTGCTTAAGAAAGCTGCACAGCCTGCCCCAATTGGGATGCATAGCCATACCCTGCAGGGTCCAACACAGCCTGTCAGCAGCACAGCCATAAGGCCCTACAATTGCAAATTGCCCAAATGGTGTAAACAATAAAGTTTACCCATAATTGAATACATAGCCTTCTGTATGACTCATTATGACTCATACTGACTCATGATGACTAATAGGTGACTCATAGTGAGTCATAAGTCCGCTTTAAGGGTCTAACACAGCCACATGTAATTAGTATATATAGACAGCTGATCTGTACCCTAGATTTCAATGAATTTGATCAAACCTTCAATTTCTGAAGGAGTATTAAGATCCCAAGTGAGATCTGGGAGGGAAAAGGGTCCAATAAGTTCGCTTCTACCTAGATTACATAATATCTAAGTGTACCAAGCAAAACTCAGCCCTAAATTAACCTTTTGGTGCATAGTTAGTAGAAGAAAAGGTCAAATGGCCATCCAAATCTTGCTGTCCTGATTATCCAAGCGAAGAAGTAATGCTTGGATTTCTTTAGTCCGTTTGGTGATGATAGCCTCTGGGAATTGTTGCAAAGTCAATGACATGGTGGTGAGGGGTATGTAGAAAAGGATGGTTGTGGTTGTAGAAGTTGGAGTGTGGAATAACATGGCAAAATTTATGTGGAATAATCAATATTACACAATAATGGCCAATAACAACATTTGATTATATAATTGGTTTGTGGACCAATGATTCAAGTTCGTCAACACATTTCTCCACATCATCATCATTCCCATGTAAAATGTCCCCAATCAACACTGATATCCCCACCCAATGTATACCACATTGTGTCACATTTGCTGACCAACTGCCAACCTCTCAACTCGCCCTCACTGGAGTTTCAGCAGTGAACTTGGCACTGGATTCCATGGATGTTAATGAGCCACCAGTTCCAATAGACTTCTGAATCTTATTACCACCACCATCATCATCACTTTCCAATGAATTTTCCCCCCCACCTGTTCTGGTAGTATTTACTCTTTTCAGTGCCACATCAACAATAGCAGATTCAATATCACCTGAATCTGATGTCGGCATCTGCTGACATATCAATCGGTGTTGGTATTTATACTGCCACTGGTGTTGTTGCTGACCAGCAATCTACAAGCCGATCACACATGTTATCGGCCTCAGGCCAATTGCCAGTTTCAGTGACTCAGACATCCATGGCCGGACTGCCAATGCTGTCTGTATATCATACACAAATTCCTAAAGAGACACATGCTTTTCCAGTCCCAGATGTTGAGTACACCATTTTGCCTGGTATAACCTGGGGATTCAACAATTGTAAGTTCATATTTATGTCAAATGATCATTGCCTTACCATCAGTAGATGCTGATGCTTGCTGTGTTGCTGAGAATCGGGGAATGCACCTTCGAGTGAATGGAATCAATCCTACCGGCATTTAAATTGAAACAGATGAGTGGTTGTAAAATGCATACAATGTGTACAGCATGAGACTCATGCAGCTGGCTTTCCGGCAACAGGAGTTGAAGTTGGAGTTAGAAAGGTTGACCTCACAACTACAATCTGTGAACCAACTGGGGAGTGAGCACTGGGGCAGATTATAGGATCTGTTTTATGAGCATTGTATATATCTTTCATTGGTCATGTGTTGATGACAAGAATAGCCATCTACATTGATAGTGATGTCACTCAATTTGTCATTTGTAAAATATATATTTACCCTCAGTATAATGTGACATCTATCAATGATTGTACATTATCGGTGGTGGTACATAATCGGTGGTGGTGCACTATCAATGGTAGTATATATAATTGGTGGTGGTATATATAATTGGCAATGGTATATGATTGGTGGTGGTATGTAATTGGCGGTGGTACATTTTCGGCAGTGGTGTACTATTGGTGATGGTACATTTTTGGCAATTATTTGCTGTCAGAGTCTGGCCATATCAACATCAGTGAAACATTTTCCACAAAGACTTCCAAATTCATTTTGATATGGTTGCCAGTGAAATAAACTTCGGCAAATTCAAATCCAATTTTCTGGTGTGCAATTGCAAATGGGATAATGGTATACCATAAGCAATGTACATTTTATAGACACAGAATGAAAAAAATATCTATTACTTTGCTAATTTTTTTGTACTCTTTCCCCTTCTTCTAACTGGGCTCAGACTTGGGATGCCTTCATTTGCTGCGCGAGGAACACACTGCTTGCATGACAATTGTCTAGTTAATGCCAGTTCTGCTAATTGTCGCCTTTTTTTGACTGCCAGTCCATTTCCATTGCTTTATGGTGGATTTGATTTATTATTATGGTATTTCTGGAGCACTTGCACAGACTTCAATACCAGTACTTTACCTGTCAACCTTGGCAGGTTATCATTCTCTTCCACATCTACTTCCTCCTCTGATTCATGGTGCAATCACTTCCTGCTGATGTCTTTCTATTGGACATTAGTTATTATTAGTTTTTTGAATGTTATGATTTCGTTGAAATTTTTTACTAATGTTGTTTTTGTGTTAGATTCCACTGGCTCCATATTGTCATCCAGATTGATTTCTTCATCAGCACTGACAGAAGAAATGAATTCACCTTTCCAGTTTACTGTGTGATGGAACTGGAATACTGGTTCAGTATTATCATTCTGCTATTCCTTCCAAAAATTGAGGATTTGATGCACTTCCAATTTTTTTAGTTTTGATGGGTCTCATAGCATAATATCTGCTGGAAAATACTCCTTGTCAAAAAATGCATCTGGGGTACTTAATATCTGAGCCCAAGGAACTGAGGCATTGTTGTTCTCTAATGCGATTCCTATAGATTCATTAGTATTCTCTCAATTGAATACTCATGTACATTTCTTACTATAATACCCAGTCACGAACTCTGATGAAACTTTTTCCTTCATCCAAGGTGGTCTCCCAAATATCCGGAAGATAGGGGACACCATCTCTTGAGTGTGCAATAATGGTCTGGAGTCAGTGTTTTTGTCATTGTGGTTGATCCCTATGATTGCCTTCATCTTCTCTATCACCATCAATATTGAATGCATCCTTTGTATAATCTGCCCAAGCTTTTTCAATAGGCTGCATTCCTTGCTCTGGTAAACCTGGAAACGATGTGCCACCAGATGCTTCATTGAAATCATGTCTGACAATTTCTTAGTAAAATTGCCAATGTTATGGTATGGACACTCACATCATGTAGCAAAGTTCAGCATTTGGATCCTTCTAAGGTGCCATAATCACCACTTATGTTTTATATTGCCACCACATTTGCTTGGCAAACTGTATTGCAAACTTTTTGCTAATCTTGTTGCCATTCCTACAAATTGTCAGTTTCACAATCCCTTGGAAATTTATCACTTACTTGGCTTGAATGTCATTGGGAGGTATTCCACTGTTCCAGTCAGAAGCCTGTACTTTGGCTTCTTGGAGCTCCTCCTTGGAGCATTCTTGCACCACCTTGGTGACGGCTTTTTAATAGTGCTCCAGGTATGTCCTCGATCCAGGTTTTGCATTCCAGTCATGTTGTAAGACATCCTTCACTTTCTCCTTGTATATTTCAGCTAACACTCTGTTTGCATTCCATTTTTTTCCATATTTCGTCAGCTCCTTTGACTTCCATGTCTGGCCAAAGCTTTGTAGCCAAGCATGATATTCCTGTAGATTACATTAGCCAGAAATTAAAAAGAATTAATGCTACTTACCTTCTTTCTTTTTTGCCAAGCCTGTTTGTTCAATCCTTGAGTTTGGGCCAATCGGTGTGTAGCTTGTACAATCTGCTTATAAATATTATTCTTCTCTTCCTTCTCCTTTGCTGCTCTCCAAGTATTCTTATACTCTTGGAGAATATATAGCTCATTGATAGAAAAATCAATTGGCATGGTAAATGTAAAGGGTGGTGAGGTCAAAGTAGCATATTCATCACTTAGAGTTCAACTATGTCTTATATTATTATTGAATGCAAAGATGCTGAGATACTAAAATATCTGCTGCTGAAATTCACAGGACTGCTATAAAAGTAAAGTTATCCAGTATAGTACAAAGTTCACACCAAGTTCAGGTGAACACACTGCTGCTTCAAAAACCATGGCTAAGAAGGGCAAGAAGATCATCTCCACTAGTAGTCCAATAAAGTTGGTAAAATATAGAAAGATTGAGACCACCAGAGGCATCAAAACAAAAATCATCAAAACTTCTCCTTCAAAGCTAAAGCATGTAAATTTATCTGCAAGAAATTCACCTTTGAAAACACCTCATTCTTCTCAAAACAATATTAATCTAAATGATGAGGACATTGATGATCCAGAATTGTTTCAGAAAACAAAGCCAAAGGTATTTAAATCTCACTATAGTAAACATAATACATTTGATAGGAAAGAAGAACCAGAATAATTTCCTTTGTGACTGGCTCCCATTCCAAAACTGGTACTTAGCAATGTTACTAGACATGGAGGCTCCACCACCAGAACAATTGTGCTCAGTCACCGACTGCACCAAGAAAGGCATATACCAGTGCATTGACTGCTTTTTGCAGCCTCTATATTGTACCTCCTATTGTAGAAAGCAACACATCAAACACCCACTTCATCGGGTACAGCAATGGATTGGCCACCATTTCGATGATTCATCTCTCTGACTAGTAAGTAATATAATAATATTCATGTCACCCCAAATACAATCATTGCAGGCCAGAATGGAAATTCATCTCAGTCATAAAGGTGCTCCATATTCATCCAATGACACATACTGCAATCAATCAGATGATGGAGATCATGCTTAGGAGAATCATAGTTTCACTGATATTCCAGCAAATCTCTGATGGCCAGAAAATGGCCAGTATATCAAAGTGGTGGACATTACCGGAATTCATTTCTGGAATATAAGCTACTGCAGGTGCATAAACTCTTCTGAAGAACACATTCAACTCTTTAAAGCACAATTATTTGTGGCAAGCACCATTCATCCCCAAACAGTGTTTACCTTCCACATGCTGGATGACTTTCTCTGAGACAATGTAGAATATGGAACATCAGTAATGAATTATTTTACAAAACTCTGCCAAATCACATCAAATACATTTCCACACTTGGTACCTGTGAGTATGTCATCGTGTTGTAAGTGGGGCCAATATGAATATCTCCACAGGACTGGTACTGGGAGTTGATGTGGGTTGCTAGATAATGGAGAAAATTGAAGACTTTCAAATGGAGTGGACATTGTTAAGACCATGTGAGCACTGCTCTGGGGTCTAACTCTGGAACACTGGAGTTGACTTGTGATGGGACTTCAGCTTCACCATATATGGTGCACCCTTGTACGAGTCTGGTTGTCCTGTATTTCGGAGGGTTGGAGACAGAGGGTCAGAGTAGAGTTGTCAAGACTCAAGCAGAGTAGAAGAGCAGGAGACTAAGTTGATATTCAAACTGAGGGCTAAGTACAGTGTACTCGAGGGTTTATATACAGAGGTCAGATGTACATTACTAAGGTAGTCATAAGTCTGGAACAGAATAACTGAGTACTGGAGCAGTGCTAGTAAAGAGCATAGCTGGAGCTGTGCTTCTAAGCAAGCACTGGTACAAAGGAATCCAAGTAGTGAGACTAGTACAAAAACAGATGACAAGAAATGTAAATACAACAGAATGGAGATACATACAGCGGAGGAATGGAGTTGAGCTGGCATGTCTGGAGATGGTGCATACTGGAGCTAGGAGGCCTGGAGGACCAGAATGGACTTGGCCAGAATTTTGGGATATGACAGGCATTGGTCATCAGGTGGTATTGCGGGTTCAGGTTAGGGAGTTGAAGGACAGGATGGAAGGAAAAAAGCCATTTTAACTTCTCGAAGGAGTCTTGCTATATTGGAGTCCAGTCCCATATCTGTGCTTTTCAAGTGAGTTTGATGAGGGGTTGAACAATGGTGGAGAAATTGGAGATGAATTTCCTGTAGAAGTTGCAAAATCCTAGGAAGGAATAGACTGCTTTGAGCGAGGTGGGGGCTTCCCATTCTTCAATGACCTGGAGCTTGATGGTGTCCATTCCAAGGTGACTGGGGTGAATTATGAGACTGAGGTAGTTCATGGTGTCTGAGTTGAAAGAGCACTTTTTTAGCTTACATTTCAGCTTGAGATCACAATATCATTGGAGGACTTTTTGTGTTTACTCCTGATGGGTAGCAAGGTCTTTGGAATGTATCCCCATATTGTCCATGTAGATGGAAAGCCATCCTTCACCGATGTAGTTGGTGAATTCAATATCCATGAATGCTTGAAAAGTAGGGGGCTGTTGCAGAGACCAAAGAATATAACTGTTGGTTTGAACAGTCCAAAGGGGGTAATGAAGGCGGCTTTCCAATGGTCCTCAGGTCTGATCTGAATATGGTGATATCCTCCTTCAACATTGAGACCGGTAAAGTACTTGGATCCTGCGAAGTAATCAACAAGTTCAGAGATGTTTGTGAGTGGATAAGCATTTTTGATCATATGCTTATTTAGGTCTTGATAATCCTAACAAGGGTGTAGTTCTTCTTCTCCTTTCTTTGGAACAAAGAACATGAGGGAAGCCTAAGGGGACTTAGATGGTTGAATGGTTCCTCTGGCAAGATGTTCATTGAGAAACTTTCTACATTTTGTTTGTTCGGGAAGGGATAGTAGGTATGGTTCAGCTCATTGTGGTACAAAGGAATCCATTAGCTCGATTTTGTGGTCAAAGGATTGTGATGGGGGTAGCAGAGGAAGGCCTTTCTGTTTAAAGTCATCTCTATATGCTTCATAGGCAAGGGGTAGGGTGACAGGTGGTCTTGTTTCAGACACAATGGAAGTCAAGATGGTGGTTCAGCAGATGTGTTCATCTTCCTTGTAGTTGTGGGTGTACCACTTGTTGACTTTAAAGTTGGAGTTGGCATGTAGATACTGTAGTAAGTATTGTTGCTCAAGGACTGCATTTTCATTCCATTGGGGGACCTTATAGTTGCCTGAGATGGTGACTTCTCCAGAAGTCCAATCAATGAGAGGGTTTCATTCTCTCAGCCATGTCATTCCTAGGATGACGTTTTCCTTGCTAGGTGGTAACACAAGGAAGATTCTATGTTCTTTGATGCCTTGCATCCACAAGGCCAGTGTAGTCCTATATCAGATCATACCTTACTTGTTACCTAAGCCATCTGCATTGAGTGTGTGGATGGGGCGAGGAATTTGTTTGAGGGGGTAGTTATGTCATTTGGCAAAGTCGTAGTTTATGAAGGAGCTGGTAGCTCTGCAATTGATGAGGGCAGTAGTAGTTTTGATACTTTTTCCTTCTGTAGTTGACAATGAAATAGAAATGAGGATTGAATTTGTTTCAAAGGATACAAGTACAGAAGTTACAGCTGGAGTGAAGGACATCAATTCCTTGCTCCATTTTAAAAACCCTGGAAGCCTTTGTCTTTTTCTTCAATGCGAGTAATATTTTCTGTTGTTTCATTGGCAAAGCACTCCTTTAGTACTTGCAATACTTCTATGTCCGAGACTTTGTCCTTAGTTCGGAGTTTTTGGATATATTCTTCGATAGGGTTAGGTGCAATAGATTCAGGGGTGGCAATCATCTTGGTGCAGGCAGGGTTGCGGAGAGGGTGAGGAGGAGGAGGAGTTTTGGAATTGGATTGGTGGTTATAAGTGGAACATCCAATTTTGTGGCAGATGAAGCAGCAATTTTCACAGACATGATAAGCTCTTTCAAAGGGGGAAAGGGAGCCAGGACAGCGGGTTTGGATGGCATCTATGTCCATTGCATGGGGGTCTCTGGTGCTTTATTGTAACTTAATATAGCCTTTTCGGATGTCTTTGATCCTTTCCTGTTGGTGAGTGAATATTGTGGCTTTCATTATCTAGTCTTTGACTGTTTCTGGTTCTTTCTCTTCTCCAAGGATCTTATCTACTAGATCAGGGTCAAGACCTCTCATATAGTATTCAATGAGACCATTTTGATTGGTAAGATGCGATTTGGTGGCAAGAAGGGAGAAGTCAATTTTGTAATGATTGCAAGCATTGATTCCTCTTCCTTTCATGAAGATGTGCCCAATCTTTCTTCTTGTGTTGGCAGCTGATTCTTTGTGGAAGAAGGCACCAAGAAAGTCTTCCTTAAATTTGGCCCAGGTGATATCTGTGGTGGGAACAGTTCCAAAGTCGATGTTTTCATAGGTGGCTTCAGCATAGATGTGGCCACAACCTTTCGACATTCTATTGAGGGTGGTGTACACCTTTTTAATATCATTGTACTTTGAGGCATTCATTTGGAAGTATGTGTCCATTGCCCTTATCCAAAAGTTGGCATCCGATGGTTCACCTAAGAACTCATCAGGTAGGCCTGCTTTGAGTTCTGACATGTCCAGGTCATTGGGGTTTGATTCTGGTTCAGAGGGAGGTTCGTTATCATTGGGATGATGGGATAGTGGGAGTGAGGTGTCATCTCCTTGATTCTCCATGTGATACTTGGAGTCCAATGGAGAACGATGTATGAAGATAGGATATTCTCCAAGTAGGGATTCTTGTTCAGGTGACGGGGGAGAGTGAAGGATGATATCCGGGTCTTTTTCTGTTGGTACTTTTGAGTGGTAGAAGAATACTGAAGAGATGGCTTGGGAAATGGAAAGTTGATGATAGAATGAACTAGGGGGTCCTAGGAGAGGGGGAATATGACCAAGATGTTCTCTTTCTCTGGCAGCTAGGTTGTCAGCAATAACCTAACTAGCTCGTTGTCCTCAACAAAAGGCAGCTTCTTCTTCTTCATCGGAGTTGTACTGGACAGAGTACCGTGAAATGGTGGGTGACCTTTCTGCATAGTAGCAAAGGTATGGTTAGGAGTTAAATCTTTTGTTATGCTAACAATAGCATCTAGCCCAGGAGTGTCGAGTAGGGCTGGCACCTACATCAGTATCTCATTGCAAGCTTTCCTGGGTTAGTGATTGGAGAGTATACTTGTTGTAAGTGCTACACTTAATAGTGAAGCAAACTTGAATAGTGAGCATGCACTCAGAGGTAGCATGAAGACCTATATCACGCAAAGGTATAAAGGAACCGAAGCAGGCTAAACACTATATTGAATTGCATAGATTTAACTAGGGTTACAATCTAATGTACAGGACACTTTTATAGTATGGAAACTGAGCATGGACCAAGAGACCAAAGATGGTAAGTATCAAGTAAGGGAAGTTCTAGGAGATACTTAGAAGGAATACTTGCCTAGAATAGAAGGCAGAGGAGTAAGCATCCAGAAGAGTAGGTAATCAAACAAGTAACTGATCATATCCTTATGAGGATGGAGGCCAGATAGGAAAGGCATTGGGAAATGAGGAGTTATTGACAATAGAGGATGGTTCTTCCAGTAAGGGATAGTCAGTTAATGAATAAGGAGGAAAAGGGTAGTAAAAAGGTGAAAATACAAGCATGGGATTCTCTATCGTAACAGGGCCTGCATTGGAAGGTTAACACAAATAGGACTCAATACCTATGTTATCTAGGGATGAGATCTTGAAGAGGGAGCAAGCTGTAAATATAATGCTCAATAGTGAAGTGGACTTGAATAGTAAGTGAGTACTTGGAGATAACTCAAGGCCTACAAATAGCCTAAGGAACTCAACTGGTTGAGAACCAGAGTGAACTAAGCACTATGTTAGATTGTGTAGATTTAGCTAAGGTTACAAGTACATACAAGGAGTGCTTTTATAGGGTAAAGATATGTGCACAGACCACATATGAAAATGGCAAATATCAAGTAAGGAAAGTCCTATGAGATACAAGATAAGAACACTTGCCTGAAAGAGAAGTAGGTAAAAGAGAGTAGTATCTGGTGATAAGAATAAGCATATATAATACTTGCTGACTATGAGGACAGCAACCAGACAGGAAAGGCATCTGGGAATGGAGAGTCATCAATGACAGCAAACAGTTCTTCAGGCATAGGATAGTCAGTCAGCAAGTATAAAGAAAACAGATAATAAAAAAGGGAAAAAGTGAGGCCTAGGTTCTCTATTGTAACAGGTGTAATTTCTCTTTCTGTATGTATAGGCCATACCTGAGGACTTTGTTAGCAGCAGAAAGGTTGTTAAATGTAAATACACATTTACAACTCTTTGGTTAGGATTATATTTCTCTTGGGGCTTGATCCAGTAAACAGATGATAGGATATCATTAAGCAAGTTGTTCTCGACCTCCACCTCAGTGAGCCAATCATGGTTGTTTATATTGTGGTATACAGGTAGGAATTGGACTAGGACAGAGTAGAGGCATTCTTTGATAATGGCAGAAATACCTAGTTTCTGTAGGAGGGTGTTTCTGTTTTCAGGGAGGTGGATTCAATTCACGGCTGTGATTGAGCCAAACTTGAGAATAATACCACTGTTCTTCATTTTTGTGGTGGCTTTGATGTAGAGGTCTGGTGAGGAGTTGTTGGCAAAAGAGTTGAGTATGGGTGATGGCCTGGCAATGATGCTTGGGGTGGTTTCTCTGGGAGCATATAAAGTGTCTTCCCTTGCATTAATGAGTGCTTGCTGAAACAACCTAAGCCTAAGGACTAGCCAAAGACTTAGATAGAGCATAGAGGAGATAGTACTTAGAACCTTAGAGTGAAAGGCAAACTTTAAGGCTTCAAAACTGGGGAGCCAGTTCTGTTACCTGGAGGGTATATATATTATACTAATATGTTTGTACATGTTTGGCACATGGTCTGTGTATAGATAAGAGAAATATATGCTATAGGTCCATGATAAGAGGACATAATGCTATTGGCTGCCATTAAGGCAGTGTATTTGCAATAGATAAGCACAGCCATGGAATGGAAGAGAAGCATACAAATGGAAGCATGCACAGCACAAAGATTAAGTGCATAAGGCATGATGTCATAAATAAAATGATAAAGGCCTAGAGCATAAGCATAAGTCATGTGTCACATGACTTGATTACATGATCTAATAAGATAAGATTAAGAAAGAAAAAGACATCAAGTCCAATCATAAAATATAGTGTTTGTAACACTTGCCATTGTTTTGTATCTGCACATGCTGCAACAACACAAACTTGGATGGAGGTATAGTCAGGGGGGAGGTTGGATCTAATTGCAGAGCTGTATAAACCTTGGTGATCAAATTGAGTTTGGGGAGTAGGTTAACTTGAGGGGGGGAGGAGGTAAGGGTTTGTTTGATGCTTTCCATGTTCTCATTCATAGATGCCAGGGTCTATTTGAGCCTCTTGAGATTGGGAGTAATAGGTTCAGGGTTGGCATTGGGACTAGTGACTAGGGGGAAGACATGCAGAACTTGTAGCACTTGTATGTTGTCTAATAGGGTGCTATTGAGTTTTGCTGCATTAATGACTGTTATGATAAACAACCTGGCACTCATATTTTCTCCATTCCCTCCATACTTACTGATGGATTATCCCCTTGATGAGGAACCTCTGGACAAGACTCTATTCCCCAACCCATTCCCAGTCTGGCCTCCATCATCCTAACTAGTACAATACTATGCATACTCTCCCCTTCATGTACATTTCCACTTAATGGATGCTTATCTCCACTGCCCTCTTTTTTTCTGGGCAAGTACTTTCATTACATTACATTCCACTTCCATACCAAGTACTTTTCTTACTTATCATTTGGTCCGTGCTCGATTTTCATAGTATAAAAGTGCCTTGTATACTAGATTGTACCCTTAGCTAAATCTATGCAATCTAACATAGTATTTAGTTTCTGCTTCCTTGCCTTCCTCATAAGCAGGGAGTTAGCATGAACCCTTATCTTCTCCAAGACTTTGTGCTACCTCTGAGTGCACACTCATTATCCAAGTCTGCTTTGCCATTGAGTGTAGCATTTAGAACTGACAGGTAAAACCTAGTTTTGCTATTTGGTCTAAAGCCTAGAGCTAGATTTGAGACTAAGTGCTATCATTAGCATAACAAAAGATTTAGCTCTCCATATATCTCTGCTACTATGCAGAAAGGTTGCCCACTATTCCACCCTGGTACTCAGCACAGTATAATTCTGATGATGATGATGAAGAAGCAGCCTTCCATCAAGAACAAGCTGCTAGCCAGACCATTGCTGCTAACCAAGCCATATAAGAAGAGTCCATCTTAATCATCAATACCCCTATACTCTATCTTCCCCTCACACCATCACCTATTCATTCCCCAAGTACTTGCCACTGTATTCTCTCAATATAAGGAACCACCCTCTCTAGAGGAAGTTACTGACATTGTTCTTCACCCCCCAGAGAACCTTCCTAGAGAATATCTTGTCTCTGTCCACAGCCTACCTTTAGGATCTGAGCATTACTTGGAACCAGAAGAAGACAATGAGACCTTGCTTCCCCTTCCCCCCATAACAACCCAAAACCCCCTCTGACACTAAACCTAACCCTGACGATCCCAACATGTCTAAACTAAAAGCTGGCCTATTCAAGGAGTTCTCTGGTGAACCCTCGGATGCATACTTCCTGATGAACACCTTCAAGTATGATAATACCAAAAGGTATATACCACCCTCAACTGCATGTCTAAAGGACATGAAAAGAACTACACTGAAGCAATTTACAAAAACATAGACTCCAGATTTTTGACTACCACCAAGATCACTTGGAACAAACTCAAAGAGGACTTCATGAACGCCTTCTCCAACAAAGAGTTTGCTGTCAACACTTGACAGAAACTCCACCATATCTTTATGAAAGGAAAGGGAGTCGACACCTATAACAAGTACAAAATCGACTTCTCCCTTCTCATCACTAAATCCCACTAACATTTCTTCTAGGAAATGAATAAATAGAATGCTAGGTGTATTCCTCAATCAAATCCCCTAGGCCCAATCTCACTATAAGCTACTGGTTGTCAACTAACCTAATAGGTCAACAATAGGAATAGTACTAATGAGTGGATAACTTAGTGAATTGGATGTCTGGTTGTTCTTGTTAAATCCAGGCTGACTAGGGGTGGACAGATGGTCTAAGGGCGAAGTCCGAGGTGGTCTGGGTAGGTCCGGGTCAAGTCCAGTGGTTGGACAAGAGGTTGGTGAAATGCATGTGAGCACAGGAGTGGTCTGAGGGTTAGAGGAGTGAAGATGGCGGCTTCAGCTGTGCGGAGAAGAGAGCTGTGCCCTTGTGTGAACAGTGTCTTTGTATTTCAGGGATAGGACCAGAGGTACAATCGGACAGGAGGTCGGAGGCTAGTTGGGTGATTAAGTCAATAATCAAACTGATTTAAGTACATGCGGAGGTACAAGAGGGCTGGAGTTGTGCACTGGGAACAAAGGGTGTTGGAGTTGTGCTCTTAAGCAAGCACAGGTACAGAGGTAACTAAATAGCAGGACTAAACTAAATGGAGGTCAGGGGTAATATACAAGAATAAAGATGGAGTACATAGGGTGTCCAGAGGATGGAGTTGTTGCGCTGAGTGTGCTGGAGTTGAAAGTCGGAGGAGGTCGAAAACATGAATATGACAGTTCTTCCAAGTCTAGATTGTTAGTCAAAGGACTTAGGTTGGCTTTATCCTAGTGTGGGTAAGTCAAAGGGTTGGTGATAAACTAGTGAAATGGTTATCAAAAGCCTAAGTGTATAGGTTTGATACTAGGGTGTGTGGTTCGTTTGGTGAATTACTCAAGAACTGTGCAAGCTGTGACTATGGAAATAATGTTCCCTAAGAGTACCTCAAATGATTGATTTTCTGAGATACTAAGTGCTGGATGATCAGCAGTAGTGGTAGAGTTATAAATCGCCTAGGTTTAATACCAAGGGATTTACTGTAAATGAAGTAGTGTGTGAAGTTGCTACTGAAGGTGGGGATGTGAAGTGTGAGAATTCACCTTTATATGTATATCAATGAAGGTTCAATAGGGTGAGTAGTCAACCACAATATTGGTTTACTGAGAGATGGAGGAAGGTGCAAGTATACACTCAACTGATAAGTATTCCTAAACTAGATTTGCTTAGGTTACAATGGCTTTCTGCTAGAGTGCCCACTTATCAGGTGAAAGATGACTATTCAAGGGGTTTTTCTGCCTAGTAACACTCCCTGATACTAGCAATGGCTTTCTGCTATAGTCCTTGTATTGCTAATTATCACTTATATGTACACTTAACTTGTGTGGTTCCTATAAGGTTCTTACTAGGGCTTATTGTAAGCTCTTTAATAAGCGAAACCAGCTATTAGGATGGGTACTACACTGGGGATAACCTAAGGAATAGAGAGCTAAGCTTCTCCTGTGATTAGGAGTGAAAACCTAGTCTAACTACTATTCAACACAAGGTTGGAAGGGGAAAATGAAGGTTTAGGGCGAAGATTTTAGGTAATCACTAGCTGCTTATGTAAGGCTGCTAGGGTTGACCCAAATTCACACTTTAGTACACTGAGATTAGTGGAAAGGTCAATTCCTGATGTGGAATTTGATTACTTGTCAACTAAGATTTTGATCTCAGCTATCAGATTGATCAAATCTAATATGGGGATGTTCCCAATCAGAATCTGATGATCTGATGGCTTAGGTCAGCCCTCTATTTATACTAATTACAGAAGGCTGTATCAGTCCCTATTTGGATTGGGGGCAGTGATGAGCAGGAATGGCTATTGGTTGCTAAGGACATTGCTTCCCTGGGCTATACCATGCTGTGTCAGGCTGTGCATGTGGTTGCATGTGCCCTGCATGGCCTCCTGTCATCCTGGTGAGTTGGTGATAAGAGTTATTTATATAATTGGCTAGAGAGGGTATCATGGTTTCCAGGCTGTCAGATCTTATCAAGATCTGATGCATAGCCTTGCATAGCCTTGTAGGCATGTGGACACCACTGATTCCAAGCCTGTTCCATGCTTGGTTACTTGGCATTCCCACAGATCTTAGATTTGGAACCAATCTGGATTGTTCCCATATTGGCTTGATCAAAGTGGCTGTGAGCTTACCCAAGCCATGGTCAGGTGACTTCAGGCATGTGATTGGTAATCACATGACTCCTTGTCCCAGGGCAGGGGCTGATTACATGATTAGGGTAATCTAGGGTAACTTAACTAGCAACTTAGGCTAGTTGTGTAGCAAAGCATAAATAACTGGAAAGAAATATTCATATCTCTATGAGTTTTGGAGATAAAATCATGAAAAAATTAAGGAGGGGAGTCCATCATATGGTTCATCTTTTGGCCATGGGAATTGTTGAAATGCTATGTTCCTGACTCAACATGATTTGATTCGTGTGCAGGTCACTGTCTCACTGATCAAAAGGCCCTTATTGAGTTCTATATGAAGGGACTAGACCCAGATCTTGTAGACAAAATCAACATACAAAAAGGACACTTTGAATTACGATAAAACAATTATGATCCAAACACCATGGATGTAGATACCATTCAAATCCATCACCCCAGAATTCTCACCCTAGTCAAAAGAGCTTGCCATATCTACGAAAATCACTACTTTGTCTGTCACAAAATCAGCTGCTCCATCCACAACCATCGTTCCAAACAATCTGCCCCCCCATTCCCCCTACTAAACCCTGCTTGCACTAGAACCATCTCTGCCCTTGAATTCACTAAACCTGACCTAGTCAAAGAGTATGTCCAACAACTCCAAACCAAGGAGAAGATATCAGAAGCAGAGGTACTACAAGTGCTAAAGGAATGTTTCGATAACAATTCTACTGAAAATGTCACCTAGATTAAGGAAAAAGACAAAGGATTTCAGGGTTTTTAAAACAGAGCAAAGCCTTGACATCTTTCACTCCAGTTGTAACTTCTGTACTTGTATCAAGTAAAACCAATTCAATCCTCATTCCCATCTCCCTGTCCACAAAAGAAGGAAAAAGTGTTGAAACCACCACCACCCTAATAGATTGTGGAGCCACCAGCTTATTTATTAATCTCAACTTTACCAAACAAAATAATTACCCCCTTGAAAGAATTCCTTGCCCCATCCGTGCATTAAATGCAGATGGCTCAGGTAATAAGGCAGGTATGAGCTGATACCGGATCACCCTGGCCCTATGGATACAAGGCATTAAAGAACACAGGATCTTTCTTGTGCTGCCATCAAGCAAGAAAAATGTTATTCTCAGGATGACCTGGCTCAGAGAATGGAACCCTCTGATAGATTGGACCACCAGACACGTAACCATCTCTGGAGACTATAAAGTCCCACAATGAGATGAAGACAACATGATTGAACAATAATACCTACTATAATATCTCCATACTGATCCTAACTATAAAATCAATGAATGGTACAAATGACACTTTGAAGAAAAACACATCTAATGAACCACCATATTCACCTCCATCAAACAAACAGTAGAAAAACCCCCAGTAACTCTCCTCCCTGCCTATAAAGAGTACAGAGACATATTTGAGTGAAAAGGAACCCCTTGACTGCCTCCATCTTGAGTGTTCAATTATAAAATTGAGCTAACCGAATCCTTCATCCCCAAGTGAGCAAAGCCATATTCCCTCTTTCTTCCAAAACTAGAGGCATGCTAAAAGTTCCTTAATGAACATCTCACCCACAGAACTATTCAACCATCCAAATTTCCCCAAGCTTTTTCCCTCTTCTTCATTCCTAAGAAACAGGAAGAAGAACTTTGTCCATACCAGAATTACTGGCATCTCAATGCTCACACAATGAAAAATGCCTATCCACTCCCAAATATCTCCACTCTAGTAGATCAATTCATTGGATCGAACTACTATACAAAAATCAATGTTGAAGGAGGATACAATCATATCCTCATCAACAAGCTGGATAGATGGAAGGCCACTTTCAACATCCCATTTGGGCTATTCAAACCAATGGTGATGTTCTTCAGAATGTGCAACAGTCCCACCACCTTCCAAGCCTTCATGGATGATGCCTTTACAAATTACATCTCCAAAAGATGGCTCTTTATCTACATGGATGACATGGGAATCCACTCGAAAGACCTTGCCACCCACCAAGAATGCACCCTCAAAGTGCTCAAATAACTTCAGGACTTGAAGTTGACTTGCAAGCTAAAGAAATGCTCTTTTGACTCAGACACCATGAAATACCTTGGACTCATTATCTGCCCAAGACAGCTGGCAATAGGTACCACCAAACTCAAGGCTATCAACGAGTGGGAGGCACCAACCTTGCTCAAAGCCATTTACTCCTTCCTCAGCTTCTGCAACTTCTATAGGAAGTTCATTTCCAACTTCTTAGCCATCGTCCAACCTTGGTCAAGTTAATCAGGAAAGCCCAGCTCTGGGATTAGACCCCAGCCCACCAGATCACATTTGAGGAGATGAAGAAACTCTTCTCCTCCCAATCCGTGCTCTACCTCCCAGATCCCAACTTGCAGTACCACATTATAATGGATGCATTCCTTACCACTACCAGAGGGGTGTTAATGCAAAAGGATGTCAACAAAGACCTTCACTCCTGTGCCTATTAATCCACCACCCTTAGCAATGCTGAATGAAACTATGACATCTATGATCAGGAACTCCTCACTATCATCCAGGCTCTTGAAGATTGGCATCACTATCTACTTGGGGTGTGACACATGATCATAATTCTTACTGACCACAAAAATCTTATCCATTTCTAACTCCCCCACAAGCTAAGCTGTCATCACACCTGATGGCAAATATTCCTTTAGGATTTTGACTTCCTCTTTATCTACACTCTGGCACCCAGATGGGCCTTGCTGATGTCCTCTCTCAAAAAGATTACATAGACAATGAAAAACAACTCTGAGATTGTCTTATTATCCAATACCATATTCATATGGTCTCTTGATTTCACTATTGCTGAGAAGATCTCCTCCTCTACCCCATTGGACCCCTTTTTCCTCACTATGCTTAAAGCAATGTACAATAGAAAAACCCCCCTTTCCCACTCTATCCCGGCTGATTGGTCCTTTGCTGACAAACACTTGTACTTCCATGAATGGCTTTATATTCCCAAATTGGCATAAGCAGATCTTGTTTGTGAAATCCACCACTCTCCAGTGGGAGGACATTCTGGATAATTTTGCACACCCTCTCTCTTGAAATGCAACTACTGGTGGCCAGGCATGCCTACCTTTGTGTGCAGGTATATTACTGGTTGTGCTATATACCAAAGCAACAAAGTCAACATTCACCCCACAATGCTACCCTTATCCCCCATTCTGTCCACTTGCACCTGCCCCTTCCAACAAATATCTATTGATCTCATCTCCAGCCTCTCTGTTTCCCAAGGCTTTGATTCTGTCATGGTCATGATCAACCATGGCCTTATGAAGAGGGTAATTCTCTGTTCTTGTAACAAAACTATTGATGCATGAGGAGTCACCTGACTCTTTTTCCACAATATATTCAAACACTTTAGCCTATATAACAAGTGCATCTCTAATAGTGGCCCCCCCAATTCACCCCTCTCTAGCACCTACCACCCTGAAACTGATAGTGAAACTGAATAAGTAAACCAGGAACTGGAATCCTGGCTACAAATATTCTGTGACAAAGACCACAGTAAATGGCCAAACCTTCTCCCCATGGCAGAATTTTACCACAGCTCAGCAATCCACTCTGTCATGAAATGCTCCCCCTTTAGCCTCATGATGGGGTATGAATCCCAGGCCTACCCTAAAATCAGAAAAACCTTTATGCCAGCTCTAGAAACTTGACTCTTATACTTCTCTACTACCCAAGATGAAGCTCAAGCTGCTTATGATCATGCCTGCATATTTATGGCCCAAAGGAATTATACTGTAAGTCCTTCATGCCATTCAAACTAAACACCCAGGTATGGCTAGAATCAACCAATCTCCATCTCAACTTCCCATCTCAGAAACTCACCCAAAACAAGTAGGCCCCTTCACTATTGAACAAGTATTGTCCCTGGTGGCATATCAACTACAATTACATTTGAGCTGAAAGATCCACAATGTGTTCCATGTGGCCCTCCTAATCCCATATAAAAAAATCAATGAACATGGCCCCAATTATAACAAACCGCCACCAGATATAGTAGGTGGAGAAGAAAAATGGGAAGTAGATCATATCATTCTACATCAAGAAACTTCCAGTACAGAATCTGATGGAAGGGATATGGATCAGGAGAGGACATGTGGGAACCAGAAACCAATCTAGGCAATACAAGAGACATGCTCATTGCATATAAGAAGGCCAAGGGACTTTAACAAACCAATGTTCTACTTCATTTTCTGCTTTGCCAAGAAAGAAACCTATAACCAGTGTCTTTTCCACTTCTGAAACAAACTCCCACCTGATCATGCCTCCATCCACTTCATCTTCTATTACATTCCATACTGTCCTTGGCACCATGATTGGTAGAATTCCATGACCAACACTGCTCATATCCACTGCCTGTCCAGATTCTCCACCATCTCCATTCCAAATGCCCCCAAGATTCCTGTCCATGGTACTGAATCCCCCCACTCGCTCCTGACAATCACACCCATAACCCCCTTACCCAAAGCCGTCCACTTCCATATAATGGAACCACCCGTACATGTGCATAGGCTTCCACCAGTCCACAAGAGAACCTTTTATATTGCTGTCCTTGAATGCCCCCTCACCTATCAGGCCATCCTCAACCTCCTTATCTATGAAGATGGCAATTTCTTCACTCCTTTACTCACACTTTACCAATGATAGGGCCTTGCCATCTCCCTTAACAGGGACTGAGTGGAAACCTACCCCTCATCCAATTCCTCCATTAACTTCACCCTCGAACATTTCCTGGTTGAGGGATGATCCCACATACTCTTCATGTTACATAATGTGGGCTTCTCTTGAGTACTCAACTTCCTACTCCAACAGACCATCGAGTCCTTCCTCTTCCCTATCCTCCAATTCTGTTATGGTAAAGAACCCCACACTCATATTTTTTTTCTTTTTACTATCTGTTTCCCCCCTACTCATTGACTGATTATCCCTTACTCAAGGAATTGTTCTCCATTGTCAACAACTCCCTGTTTCCCGATACCTTTCCCATTTGGCCTCTGTTCTTGTAAGGTTGCGATCAGCTTCTAGTTTAGTTCCCTATCTTTGGATGCTTACTCCTCCGCCCTCTATTCTGGGCAAGTACTCCTTCCAGTATCTCATAGGACTTTTCTTATTCAATACTTATCATTTTTGACCTCTTGGTCTGTGCTCGTTTCTTGTACTATAAAAGCACCTTGTATACTAGATTGTAACCTTAGTTAAATCTACACAATCCAATGTAGTGTTTAGCCCTAGACCTCACTGCCTTAGTCACTCAAGATCTCCATGACTTTCCTTCAAACACAAAAAACTTCATATTACCTCTAAGTGTACACTCGCTATTCAAGTCCACTTCACCACCAAGTGTAGCATACAAAGGACTGTTCAGGACCTTCCCTCGCCTAGATACCAGCCCTAGCCAGGAGACCATTGTTCCAACATGGATATCAGTCCCATTTGAGGTTTTAGGGTTAGATGCTATTGTTAGCATAACAAATTCCTTTCTCCAGAAGATAATGAGAAGTACTAGTAGCCACAAAGCTACCCCATATCCTTCACAGAACTAGCTGTTGCCCACATTTTTCATCTCATCAGAGAGCAATGAAAGGTATTTAACCCCCCAATTTTCAGGCCTAGAGGACCTCGGCTGGAAGGAATTCTTGCCACCACTGAATAACTGGCAGATGCTGAGCCCGAGACCACTTCCAACAAAACCCCCTCCCCCCATATCACCTCAACCAACCCCCACACCCCCACTCCCCACAATCTTGCAGGTCCTGCATAATCTGGCCACCTAACTACACTCTTGGTTAAAAAGTGGGAAAAGTGAAGCTCTATCTTGGCTGCATATGGGCTTGCTTACCCCAATAGTGCTCCTATGCCAGTTCCTGACCCCATGCCCCTCCCAGTCCCTGGGCCTTCCACCATCATTACCCCCATCCATAACCTCTGCCCTCCCAAAACCAAGTATTTCAACTGCAGCTCCCTCACCCACATCCAATCCATTGTCTTGAATATCATTGTCCATTCTGCAGATGACTGGCCCCTGGACATATCCAACATACCTGTCCCAACAATTACTATGCCTATTGCAATGCTATTGGCCATTTGGCCCTGGAATATACCCCTGAGAACATCTGGCATGATGACTCCACTGTCTTCAATAAGGGAGATCTCAATGAATTCTAGATGGATGTATGTGGATATGGAGTATCCACCTCAGATTGGAGGTAATATTATAATAAACAACCTGGTGCTCATATTTTCTTTATTTTATTACCTATTCCCTCCATACTTGCTGATGGATTACCCCCTTGATGAGGAATCTCTGGACAAGACTCTATTCCCCAACCCATTCCCAGTCTGGCCTCCATCATCCTAACTAGTACAATACTATGCATACTCTCCCCTTCATGTACATTTCCACTTAATGGATGCTTATCTTCACTGCCCTCTTTTTTTCTGGGCAAGTACTTTCATTACATTTCCATACCAAGTACTTTTCTTACTTATCATTTGGTCTGTGCTCGATTTTCATAGTATAAAAGTGCCTTGTATACTAGATTGTACCCTTAGCTAAATCTATGCAATCTAACATAGTATTTAGTTTCTGCTTCCTTGCCTTCCTCATCAGCAGGGAGTTAGCATGAACTTTTTTCTTCTCCAAGACTTTGTGCTATCTCTGAGTGCATACTTACTATCCAAGTCTGCTTTGTTGCCAAGTGTAGCATTTAGGACTGATAGGTAAAACCCAGTTCTGCTATCTGGTCTAAAACCCAAAGTGAGGTTTGAGACTAAGTGCTATTATTAGCATAACAATAACTATATTAGTGATTGCCTTGTAGGCTACGGAGGAGTTTGTGAGGAGTGGGGTGAGGGAGTCAATGAATGGGTAGATGAATAAGGTTTCAAGGTCCTGTAAGATCTGGGCTATGACTTTTTTAATAAGGTGATTAGTGCAGATGGATTGGAGGAGAAAGGCTAGGGTGTGAAGAGCTTTAGTTAAGCCTAATTTGGTGTTTTCTTTTATCTGGGAGATGTGGAATAGGGCAAAGGCTATATTATCAGATATAGTAGTTTCATCTTCAATCCAAATGTTGGTTCCAAAGAGGTAGTTTAGACCTGAGGTTGTGTCAGTGACTATGTGTTTAGTTTGTTTAGAGAAAACTGCAGATACTGTCAAGCCAGGAGTGGATGCTTTGGTGACATGGCTTGGGTTCCTATGGATACCTAGGGACATGCCCTTATCATCCAGGTTCATGTTAGATGGATTGAGGGAGGAAGGGGATTGGGGAGTGCTTTTGCTATGACTGTGGATGAAGAATGGGTAATGTAGGTTGACTAAGATTACTTCTCTGTGCCAGCAAGTTTGGGGTTCTGTAGAGGTGCCACATGATTGCAGTTCAAGAAGCTTTTGTATACTCATGTAAGTTTCAATATGACTTGTATTATTGCACATGTGATGGTGCCAGATGCAGTTGGTCAGCATGTCAGGATTCAAAACATCAAAGGTGAGTGATGCAATTATTTATTGACCATTCCAACTGTGCTTAATCATGATCCCCTCTGTTCTTGTATATATCTTCCTCTCTAAATAATCTCAGCCCATGGCTAGGGTTTCTATCAGCTTTTACCTCAATATCATTGCTGGCCTTTTTGTTCTCTTCTATCACTATGCCTCCTCTAAGACAGGGAATGTTGCACTCAACAAGATCACCAGTGCTGCTGGCCAATTCACTATCCTCATGTATGATACAATGATGCAATTTAGGTCTGTTCTCAGTTGCCACAATGCATCTAGGCTGGGTGGTCCTAGACTAGATAATTGAGGGGTCACAGATAACAGGGCAGAGAGTCTCTGAATGCATTATCACAGTGATTCAAGTGACAACAATGAGGTGAAACACAAAATGTGCTTAGAATGAGGAGGGTTAATGAACAAATACAGCACTAGCACAATTTTCAATCTCCATCTTGTGGTGGTGGGGGGTATGGTGGCTCCAATTTGGTGTATCACCAGCAACCATTAACAGAGTGTAGGATGGAGGATTGTACAGAGTAAGAACTAATGTACAGGTGAGTAAATAGAATAAACAAAGTAAATAGTGGCTTACCTTCAATCAATGTAGAATGAGACTAGAGGAAAGTGTAAGTATACGAGATGTGCACATTGACCAGCATGTTCAAAAAAGGAAATGAAAGTTAAGTAAGTGTATCTATATAATATGAACAGGTTGATCTTCAACACACCCCCTCAAACTAGACATAGCACACATTTGTCAAGCAGCTTTTGGTTTCCATTATATGCCAGGGGCTTGGTAAGTCCATTGGTGAGCATCTCAGTGGTCAGGATGTGGATGACAGCAAGTGTTCCTTTTTTGACTTGTTTACACATAGTATGGTATTGCACACCTACATATGTGTTATGTACACAAGTGGAATTGGGCCTCTTTGGTGAGTGTGATGGCACCAGTATTGTCAGTGAGGAATTGCATGATAAATGGGGTTCCATCAAATAGTCCAATGTCCATAAGGAACTGATGGAGCTACAAGGTTTGTTTTGCACAGTGTGAGATGGCCATATATTCAGCTTCAGTTGACAAAGAGATCATGATAGGCTGTTTCTTATTGTTCCATGAGATCACTGTATTATCCAACTTGAATAGGTAGCCAGAGGGCAAGTAGTAGTTGTTTGGGTCCATGTTGTCTATTTGGCTGAGTGTCAGCAACATGCATTTTGCATTCTCATATGCAAGAACTTAGTAGCTGGACCTAAGTCTTGGTATTCCCACTTCTTTATGAAATACTCTTTAATCTCATCAACAATGGCCTTGAATGGAACACAGAATAGGGCATCATCAATATATATAATGGCAACCTCAATAGAGGTGCCTTTTTTTTGGTAAAGGAAGATACCAGCATCAGACTTTAGACATTCAAATCCAAGATCTTTCATGCTCTTGTTGAGAGCCTTCCACCAGGCAAGTCCTGTTTGTTTTAGCCCATAAAGGGCATGTAGTAAGTGGAGCATTTTGTGCTTTAAGCCAGGGACTTTAAAGCCTTTGGATTGGCATATGTAAATCTCTTCTTTCAGCTTTTTGTAAGGTAGGCCAAATAAACATCTAATGCCTCAATATGCCAGCATGAGCCAAACTATCTTAAACCTAACCATAGATGAAAAGACTTGGTTGAAATCAATTCCCTTGACATGGAAGAAACCTTTTGCAACTAGGCATGCACATTTTCAACCATCTAGTTTAACATCAAATATCCAACAGTTGTCAATGACTTTGTGACCTTTGGGAGAATCAACTAATTTATAGATGTTTTGTTTTCTCAACATATCAAGCTCATATTAATATGCAGCTTTCCACTCCTCTTGTTGTGCTGCTAGCAATGATTGAATATCTCTATATGTCCACTCTCTAAATAGCTTAGACTCTGTAGTGTTATCTAACAGGTATGGTATAGTCTTTGATATCAAATAAATAGCCAAAAAAGCTCTGCCTTCACAATATAACTTATCAACATTGTCCTTACTAGAAGTAGGCAATAAATGATTAGCTGGAGGAGCCTGGTATTGTGGTATGTTAGAATCAAACTGGCCAGGCATAGTGCTTTTTGATGCACCAAGATCACCTTCATCACTGACAATATCTTGCCAGTAGGAATCCTTTTGTAAATCTTTCTGAGATTAATGGGATATCATTTGTCACTGTTGATATTACTGGGCTGATGAGGCATATGGTGTTCTCTATGAGATCATTGAAGTGGAAAGTATATGTCAGGGGGTAGCAATACCAGACACTGTTTGTACAGTGAGGGTTGCAGTGGTATAGGACATGGTGGAGAAGTGACAGGAGGTGGAGTAAGTAAAGTAAAAGGGCAATCAGGTTAATGATCAGAATCATCATCAGTAGATGGTGGCAAATCCAAAGGTGCTACTCACTCAAGCAAATTAGATGACTTCATGTGTGCAAGAGTATTGGGAATCTTCTGTGATATAGTGCATTTGGAATAGTGTGTTTCATTGAAAATGGCTTGTGCAGATGTGAATAGGACATTATTGGGGGAACACATAAATATATTATTTTTGGGTGTGATGGTGAGACACCAAGATAGACCATCAACTCTGACTTAGGGGTCAACTTATTGGCCTGAACATCCTTGGGTATGTGCACATATGTGGTGCATCTGAAGATGCAAAAATACTCTATGTCAGGCTGAACTCTGAGCAATAGTTTATAAGGAGTGTGCCAGTTAAGGTACCTAATTGGCAATCTATTATAGATATGGGTGGCATATGTAAATGAGAATTCCCACCAATTATCAGGGCAGCAGGCTTCATGCCATATGGCCTCTGATTTGTCCATGAGAGTATGTATCATAAGTTCAGTATAACCATTTTATTGTGGAGTATAAGGAGCAGATTGTAAAATCCTAATCCCCTCCCCCTTAAGCATATCATTGAATGTGTGGGATTTGTGTTCACTGCCAGCATCGGGCATCCATTCCTCAATCCATATGTGGTATTACATTTGCACTATTTTGAGAAACTATTAGATGGCTGTAAGCACTTCATTTTTGGTGTGCAGAAGCACAACCCAGACATGCAATATAAAGTGGTCCACAAAGGTGATTATATACTTGTATCAGTGATATGAAAGTATAGGGAAGAATTTCCAGATCTGAATGGATCAATTTGAAGATAAATGTAGTGTGATACTTAGTAGGAGGGAAACTCCTGTTGGGCAATTTGCCCTTAGCACATCCTTTGCAGATGGAGTCCATATTAGGAATCTCAACATCAAAAGGGAATTCATGCATGTGCTTGCATGCACATTTGAGATAATCCTTACTAGGATGTCCAAAGTGACAATATAGAATATTGTATGAAATAAATATGCCAGTGAGGTACATGTTGGAGTGGAATCACCTAGATGGAGTAAGCAGTAAAGCTTTAACAATGTATATGTTATGACCAACCATTGGATTTGGAAGGAATTGCATGAGTAGATTTCCATTAGCATATGTAACTGACAGGCAATCCTTATCTCCATGAATTTTAGCACCAGCTTGTATTAGTTGGCCAAGGGATATGTCCAACATTCCACAAAGGGAGAATGAAGGAATACCTGTAATTATTCTCCTAGTGTATAAGGACTTTCCCAAGTCCTATGATGTGTATGTAACCAACCACAGTAGAAATGGGTATCCATTTATTTCCTTTGAGCTTTTCATATTCAACAAAGTCAGATCACTCAGGTGTAAAGTGCATTGAAGCACTGAAGTCCAGTATCCAGAACTACATCAACTGTTTCTGCAAGTCATGTCCACAAGAACACTTATCCTTATTCGATCTAGCCATATCAAAGCAAGTACAATGTGACATGTTTAATTACAAATTAGTAGATATAGCTATATCTATGAAGTCCAAAGAGTCTGACTCATGCTTTCATACTACTTAACCATGATAAGATATAGAAATAGATGGTGAGCAATGGTGTAGAATAGATGAGAAATACATATACTTTTTCTCAAATTAATCCCCACCCTCTGAGCCATAGAAATCAAATATGTTATTTATGTCATAGTCATTAAAATGACCAGAGGAGTCAATGTAGGGGCCAGGGAAACCATCATCATTATCAAACTTGTTATCCCAGTTGTTTGCAGGGGCTGCATGTATTTCTTGCTGCTTTCCTTTACAACTACACTTGTACTTGGTCAGAGGCTTGAAAGCCTCATCCTTGAAGTGGTAAATCTCAAGGCAGGAAAAGGAGGAAGTGGCTTAAGTATTGGAAATACTTGTGTCAAGAGTATGAATCAACTTGCAAAAGGGCTCTATGCCCAAGCAGTGAGCAAGGATGAATGCCTCAGGAATATAGAAGTTGAAAGCAGGTTTGCTATGTTCTTGGTATAGGAATAGGAACTGGGATGTGAGGAGGTGAGGATCAATGATAGGAGGAGGTGTATCAACACCAATGTGAATGATGGGGGCCTAGGCTAGCTAGGTAGCAGATGTGATGACATGAGCATGGTCATCCAACTTCTCTTTCTTCTGGTAGTGCTTCTTCTTCTTTTCAGCATTTCCACTACCTCCCCCCTGCTGCTGCTAAAAGATGGGCATATTGCCCTTGTACTTAATTGCAGAAATTTTGTTGGCCTGCTGGCTGTTTCCTCTTTTTGTGTGAAGACCCTTTGTTTTCCAGAGATGGACAATTGCAATTTTGATTTGATCAATGGTGGAATCAACTAGCTTGTTCTTTGAGTCAATCTTTGATATAAGGGACTATATGGCCATGTCATATACATATGTTGGGCACCTTTGTGAGGAGCATCATACCTATGACCTTAGGGTTGAGCAAGTAATTGGCATTGCCAAAGTCAGTCAAAAGATTATCAAAGTTGACAAGAAAAGGGCTGGAATGGCTAGAGGAGGAAATTATATATGCAAGAATCTCTTGAAAATTGAATAAGCAGATGAGATTACCTGCTTGTTATACTTTGCCTTCAAAGCAGTGACTAGGTCCATGATGATGTTATGCGCCTTGAACTTGGTGCAAATAGCAGGAAAGTAGTGGGTGAGAATTAAACCTACATAGATGTCCTATGAGTTGTACTACTTCAGGTAGGCATTGATGATGTCAGAGTCAAAGGTGTCAGAGGGCTAGGTGGATTTCAGAGCAGGAAGCTTGTAGACCCAGAAGTTGTACTGCATCTTCAGCTGATGTATAATCTTATTCCACTATCCTTGCTAGTTGGAACTGGTGAAGATGGGAAGAGCAGGAGTGGAGACTTTGGAGGAAGACAATATAGTAGAAAGTATGCAAGGGGTTGGAAAGTATATTTGAACAAAGAATAGAACAGAATATTAGTTAAATGTATGAATATAGGTTTAGTCACATAGAATCTGATCAAGTTTGTATTGACCTTTCAGCATTCCAGAATATTCAACATTTGTTATGGAGGCTTACCAGACCTTCAAAGGTAAGAGGTGGTAGCATATGGATGTGGTGGCACATAAGTATTTGGAATACTTGTCCCAATGCACATTAGATTTGTTTTCCAATATATTCACTTGTGTAATTGAACATTGTACTTGTTATGATTGAGGGATTACTTGACTCTCTTTAAACAGTGGGACTTGTGATCATTAGGTATAAGAGCTTAGGGCATAGAAGCATCCACTTAGTAGTTGGATGGAGACTAGGGATATAAAGGCAACACATTGAGAGGTTGAGCATATAGCAAGCAAAGAAGGCTTTTATAGAAAGTAAGACTAAGCTAGAGAAGTGAAGTACTACTAATGGTATTTATATTATAGCTAATGGTCTGTGCACCATGGATAAGTAAGGGATGGTGGTTAAGTAAGCATCAGCCATGTAATAAGTAAGCAGAAACAATGCACTAAGTGGATACATTACTGTGTAGAGCAGTCAGTTGAATGACATAGGGGATGAAAAGAATAGTCCATACTCAGAGCCCAACTGGAGAATTACTAATGGAAGCATAAAGAGAACAAGTAAGGTAAAAAGAAGAATGAATTATAACAATATCCCCTTTGTAACCTGTTTGTCATATGCGACAGACATATCCTATTCAAAGTAATTAGTGTTGACATAGGCACTGTCATTGGTGTTGTCAAATCTATCAGGATTTGTGGGGGTTTGAAGGGGAAGAGAGCAGAATCAGGTTTGGGGATACTTGATGTATACTGATTTCCTTTGTTTCCCTTTCCTAGTAGGTTTCTGAGGGGGTGGGAATAAGGTAATTACCATAGAGGGCTTCATGGAGTTATAGGGGTCACTTATGCTGATGGAAGGATGAGGCCTGCAGGAATAGGTGACAGGGGTATAACCTGGTATGAGTTTGAGACAATAAGGGTAATGATAGGCCCAGCACTCATATCAGGTATGTCCCTTGTGATTGCACCCTAGGCAATAGTGGGTTGGTCGATCTGCAACATGATTAATGGTCTGGAGAGTATGGGGATGTGCCCAATTTATGAACTCAAAGTTCTCCAAGTCCTTATTGAGCAAGAGTGGAGCTTCAGTGGGAGGGGGCATTGGTTTTCCATATGGCCTGCTGATGTAGTTGGGAAACACGAAGTGATAGCTCAACCATAGAATGTGGTCAATATTTCAGAGGGTGGCAGTCATCCCTAGTTTATGTATGGCTCCAAGAAGAGAATGTTGGAGCCAAGTGAAGACTTGGTTTACTTCCCCTATTGTGAGCCCAAGGACAAAGTCTCTAATGGGGGTCAAGACCAGGACACTGACATGTGAGGCAACTAAAAATGCTTGGTAAAGGTGGCAGAGAGAGAAATTCAGTTTTAGGTGTGCCTCCAAGGCCTGGGTTATCCAGGGGTTTCTGAGTACAGTAACAATAAATAACTCATCATTGGTGTCAAGGGAAAAGGGTTCACTTGGTGTTATGCTAATGGTGGCACTTAGCCTCGATCTCAAATAGGAGTAGTACCTATATTAGAACCTTATGTTCTATTCTAGACAGTCCTAAGTGCTACACTCAGTGGTGAAGTGGACTTGAACAGCAAGCATGCACTCAGAGATAGCACAAAGTCCTTTGGTAAAGAAAGGGAGGTTATGCAAGTCCTAACTGACAAAGAGGGTAAGATGCAGGACTAAACACTACATTGAATTGCATAGATTTAGCTAGGATACAATCTACAAAATACAGGGTGCTTTTATAGTGAGGGGGAGGGGGCACAAACCATAACCAGGGATAGTAAGTATTAAGTAAGGGAAGTCCTATAAGATACAAGATAAGAGCACTTGCCCAAAAGAGGGAGTGGAGGAGATAAGTGTTCATAGAGAAAGGGAAGACATAATACTTAATGGGGAGTTACATATTAGGAAATGGGAAGTTATCGAATACATTGAATGAGTCTTCAGGTAATGGGTAATTGGTCAACAAGTAAGGGGAAAACAGATTGTAAAAAGGTAAAAATATATAGGCTGGGTTTTCTATTGTAACACTTGGTGGATGGTGGGGGAGAGTTCCATTGCTACAGTAGTAAGAGAGGGGATGGTTTTTGTGGTATATTTTCAGGTTCCATACATAGAGGAACCAGGAGTAGTAATTTGCTATTTCTTGGTCAGTGGGGAAGTGGGTAGGATAAGGGGGTTTTGCTCCACCTCCTCTTGTGCAGGTTCCAGTCCTGACAGATTTGGGTCAGGGGAGGTACAGTAATTGACTGCAAGGACCTTGGCCTTATTGGTAGTACCAGGGGTCTGGGTTGCAGATAAACTCATAGGAGTAGGCGATGGGGTTTCATTGCAAACTGGAAAGGGGGCCAATGAGGTTGTCTGGGAAGGGGGAGGGAGAGGGGGAGAAGGACTATATAGAGGAGGCAATAATGAGTGGGGAGACAGTGGGGGGGATGGAGTTGGGGACAGTTATAGACAGGTTGGACATTTTGTAGTATGAGGATAGTGGGAATATGCATGGGCAGTGTAGAAGATATACCAGGGGTAGACATAGTGGGTCCTATAGGAGTGATCTGACAGGGGAGAGGAAGTGCAAGTTATAGTGGGTGATATAGGAAGATTTATTTCCTAGAAGGGAAAGCTTTAGGGCAGAGAGCCTTATAAGCTTTGAGGATTTTTGTGGTGTTTGTTTATCCAGCTTCTGGCTCCCATGAGTCTTCCTCAGGCATGTATCCTTTCCACTGAACTAGGAATTGGTGGTGATTTGGAGGTCTCTAGTGGCATAGAAGCTGATTAACTTTGTATTCTTCCTGACCAGCAATTAGTTTGGGTGGCAGTTCAGAGTAGTTTTTATTGTAAATGTCATTTTCATGATAGGGTGATAGGAGAAAGGCATGGAAGACTGGATGAATTTTCCACAATCATGAGAGTTGGAGTTCATAGGCAACCTTTAACAGGACTTTGGTGATTTTAAAGGGATCTACTCACTTGGGGGTGAGCTTTGGGGTGGGGATATGTTGTTTTAGATTGGTTGCTTCAAGCCACACTTTATCTCCTAGTTTGAATAGAGTGAAGGGGTGGTGGGAACAAGCAGATATAGTCTGGTGAGCAAGTTCATGGACAGCAAGAGCTTCATTTTATGCAGCTGAGAGGTTTTTTAGGTATTGCTTAACTGCAGGGAGATTAGAGATAGGAAGGACCAAGGGGAGTGGGAGTGGTTCATAGCCTATTTGAAGGGAGAATGGGAATTTCCCAGTTATAGAGTGGGGATGGTGGTTGTGGATGAGTTCTGCATGGGGAATATAGTTTATCCAAGTTGTTAGATTATTTCTGCAGAGCATGCAAAGGTAGATTTCAATTTCCTGGATGGTACATTCCAATTGTCCATTGGTTTGCAGGTGAAAGGTGGTTAACAGGGAGATATCATAATGGAGGAGTTGTCTGAGTTCCTTGGCAAAGGTGAAGGCAAACTGGGAACCTCAATCTGAGATGAGTTCTTTGTGGAGGCTGAATCAGCAATATATATTATGGAAAAAAAGAGTGCTATACCTTCTGCAGTTACTGTGGATTTAGTGGAACAGAGAATTACCCCCTTCATAAGCCCATGGTTGACCATGACCAATAAACTGTCAAAGGAGGAGGGGTTGGACAGGAAAAGGCTGGTAATAAAATCATAGGACAATTGGGCAAAGGAGTGTGGGGAGGAGGGAGGGGGGGTGGGATGGGTGTGTGTTAACTTTGTTCTGTTGACAGGTAGTGCATCCTTCAATATAGCAGTGAACAAAGGTGGTAAGGCCAAGCCACTAGTAGTCGGAAGCAACTAGTTGGCATGTTTTAAGGAAACCAGGATGGCTGGTGGAGGGGTGGTCATGGGTGCAGTGGAGGACATCATACTGAAGGGAGTTTGGAATATAGATTCAATTCTGGAAGGTGAGGACTTCATTAGTGAAGTGCCAATTTGAGAGATGAGATTGGAATTGGGGAGGAATGGAGCCATTAAGGGATTGGAGGGCTGTGAGAACAAGGGGGTTAGCTGTACTACTGGCAGTGAGTCAATCATGGAGCATGATGTCAATGAGTTGAACAAATAGGTTGGGTGAAAGAAGAGTGATGCCCATATTATCAGTATTAGCATTTGGAAGGTGGTCAGGATAGCAAGAAAGGGTTTCAGGGTGGGCAAGGAATTTTCTGGGTATATGAATCATTTTGAGGTTATACTCAGCAAGGGTGAAGAGGGCTCGAGCCTGCTTGCGGTTAAGATGTTGGTGGGAATAGAAGTATATGAGGCTCTGGTGGTTAGTAAAAACAGTCATGGGAAATGGGGAATCATAGAGGTGGCATTGCCAGGTGTGGAGGGCATTGAGGATGGCCAAGAGTTCATGGTCATATTTGTTATAGTTGCATTCCACTGGGAAGAGAAAGTTGGAGAGGTAGAAATAGGGGTGCCAGTCACTGTTAGTGTCAGTTTGGAGCAAAATACCCCCAGTGGCATGTTTTGATGCATCAGTGGCAATGGCAAATGGGGCAATGGAGTTAGGAAGGTGAAGGATAGATTGGGAGAGAAAAAGGCCTTTGAGAATCTGGAAGAATTTCTTGCAAGTGGATGACCAGTTCTAAGGAGTGTTTTTTCTAGTGAGGTCCAAAAGGAAGTGGGCAACAATGAAGTAGTCTGCAATAAATTTATGGTAGAAGTTGGCAAAGCTGAGGAATGAGTGGACATCATGGAGTTTTGCAAGGATAGGCCATAAGACGATACCATTAAGTTTAACTGGGTCTATGGCAATATATTCTAGTTGGAGGATGAGACTGAGGTACTCAAGTTCTATGGCATTAAAGGCACATTTCAAGAGCTTGAGGGGAAGGTCAAGTTCCTTGAGCCTTTAAAGGACATGGTGAATGTAAATGGTGTGGATGGTTTGGTTGGACGATACAATGAGAAGGTCATTTATATAGATAGAGAGCCACTTTTCAACAAGCATATCATAGAAGAAGTTATTCATTGCACATTAGAAGGTGGGCATAGAGTTCATAAGACTGAAGAACATCACATTTGGTTTGAAGAGACTGAAGAGGGTGATGAAGGCAATGAGGCCTCAGTATTTTGGGTAAATGGTAATATTATTGTATCCAATGCTAAGATTGAATTTTGGGAATATTGTAGCCCCCTTAAGTGAGTTGATGATATCCTGGATGCAAGAGAGAGGATGTGCATCTCAGATGGTATGCCCATTCAGGTAGTGATAATCCTAATACAAACAAAGAGTTCTATTCTTCTTTTTGATGAAGAAATAGAGAAAGGCCTGGGGTGAGTTTGATGGGCTTATTTTACCCATGTGGAGGTTTTCATCAATGAATTCCTTGATTGCCAGTCTTTTTGCTGGGGTCAATGTGTAGAGTTTCCCAATTTTCAGGACAAAGACATTGTTAACTAGAATGGTATGGTTATATGACTGGGTTGGCAGGATTCAGTTAGTAAACTCTTTGGAGAAGATGAAAGTGTATTTCTCATATTCTTTTAGTAGGGTCATGGAGGGTATATCAGTGTTTGCTGTGATGGCAAGTTCCATTGCTATGGTAAGGCAGTGAACATCATGGTAGTGATGGTAGTGTCAAACTGTTCAATCAATAAAGTGGGATGGGGTTTCTTTATTGAGGAATTTGTATAAGCAAGTTTTTATTGAAGTAGGGGGTATCAAGGGTGGAATTGAGATTATTCCTTTTGCCTAGTCAATAAGGGGGTTGATGTTTTTCAGCCATAGGAGTCCTAGGATGACTTTTTCTCTTCCACAAGAGAAGGCAAAGAAGGGAATTCAGAGTATTTTAGTTTTGATGAGGACTGTCAGAGTGATGGAGTGATGTGTCCTATTTGACAGGGAGTTATTAAGGTTATTGACAGCTAGGGGTTATCAAAGTGGTATGAGTGGGAGTTTGAGTTTTTGGATATAGGTGAGGTTGAGGCAGTTGATATCTGCTCCACTGTCAATCAAGGCTTGAATGGCAATATAAGTAGAAGATAGGATAGTAATAGGAATTTGAATAGTACTATCAATGGTACAGACTTTCTCATCTACCAATTCAAAGGAGGTCTGGGTTGCTCGGAGTCCCTTTGTTAAAATTCCTCTGTTGTGACTTCAAAAAGTCCAGGTTTGGTGGGGGAACTTTTGTTTGCTTTGAGGGTGGTTATTCTTTGTGGTTATCCTATAGTGAACTTGGGACATTCTTGGGTGAAATGTCCATTTTGTCTATAATGGAAGCAAAGTTTTTGGTCAATGCAGTGCTTTCTTTCTGCTGGGGTGTGTTTCTTTATGGATATGGCATTTATGTCCATTGTGTTAGGGTCTCTCTTTGGTCATTTGTGATTATGTTTTGGGGGAATATGTGGGTTTTGTAGACCCTTGGCTCATGTCTATTGTCCATGGAAGGTGCAGGCTTTAGTGGTTCATGCATCAAGGGTGGTTGATGGGGTATTCATTGTGACAATACAGATTGTGAAGGCTTTGGGAATCCCATTCTTGAACCAATGGATAAGAGTGGCTTCTTCTTTGAGTGTGGATACAGAGATATGGTTTAGGAATTCAGCAATGTAGTAGTTGAGGCCATCCACCCCTTTTCCTGCTTTGGTATGTTGCAGCCAGTATATTGCTGCTTTTACTGTCTCCAGGAGTTCAAATATGGTGAGGAGGTTTTTAATAAAAATCATTATATGCTTCATATGCCAGGGGTTGTTTTGCTATAGCGATTTATTGGTATGCCACAGTCTATGGTTCTGCACTTCCTCCTTTCATATATGAGAGAATAAACCTGACTTTGAGTTTATTGGTGTTGTAGACCTCATTATTGAGAAAGAGGTAGATGTTGACCAAGCTGAGCCAGGCATCGGTTTTGTGGATGTTTCTATTGAAATCAAATGGCTGTCCAATTTTTAATTTGACTGGTTTGGACATCATAGGTGCAATAGTTGAGAATGGGGGAAAGGGAGGAAGTAGTGGCAGTGGAGGAGGAGGGGGTTCAAAGGGTGGCAGCAGTGGGGTTTTCTAGAGTGTGAAGGATTGCAAAGGGGGTCCGATGGGGGGAAGGTCCCTTGTTGTGAGAATGGAGGTCTAGAGTATGGATGAAATGAGGGGGTACTAGGGTTTGATACAAAGAACCTTTCTGGATGGGTCTTGGGGGTGATTGGTCGTGGAAGAGTTACTCCCTCTGAGAAGATGAAGGCAAGGTTTTCAGTTTCTTTTATATCTTTGGTTATGAATATGACAATTTTGCCCTTGTCAATGGAAGGTGTGGACAGTGGTGACAGGGATGAAGTAGGTTTTGGGTTGACAATGTCTTAGATTATCCAACTAAAAGTTCATTTGATGAATGGCAGGGTGATGTAGGTGGAGTTGGTTTGCTCAATGGCAGCTGCAAAGGGAAGAGCTTAGTTTTTTGTTATGATCAAGGGATCGCTTGATTCTCTTTACATAAATGGTGGGACTTGCGATTGTTAGATATGAAGGCTTGGGGCAGAGAAGTGTTCACTTAGTAGTTGGATGGAGACTAGGGATATGAGGGCAATACATTGAGAGGTTGAGCATATAGCAAGCAAAGGAGGCTTTTATAGAAAGTAAGACTAAGCTAGAGAAGTAAAGTGCTACTGATGGTATTTATATCATAGCTAATGGTTTGTGTGCCACAGATAAGTGAGAGACAGTGGCTAAGTAAGCATTGGCCATATAATAGGTAAGTGGAAACAATATGCTAAGTGGATGCATTAGTGTATAGAGTGGTTGGTTGAACAATAGGGGATGAGAAGGGTAGTCCATACTCAGAGCCCAACTAGAGTAATTACTGATGGAAGCATAAAAAGAACGAGCAAGGTAAAAAGAAGAATGAATTGTAATAGTATTAACAATTAACTGAGGGTGTGGACAAAGCAATGTTTGTTCTGTTGAGTTCACTTTCATGATCAATTAGTGTACTAAGGTTACTAACTAAGTTAAACCCCCCATGGTGCTAGCTAGGGCTCATAACTTGTTGAAAGGATGCTAGCTAAATTATAGAGGTTAACTACCATAACTCACTAGGGTTATGCTTGTAGGTGGGTGGCTGCACCTTACACAGTAGTAACAGAACAAAATGTTATTCAAACTTAGATGAGTTGAGTTGATTATGTACATATAAACTATACAGTACCATATTATATCAATAAATTAATGGACAGCAGCGGGGGAAAGTAACTTACACAACACTTGGCCTGGTAGAAGTGCTTGGGTCACTTGAGTCAGTTGGGTTGCTCCTCACTTAATTTGCCACATTTTTTTCCTTTTTTGTATTCATTGCCTTGCACCGTTGTCTGCTCAAGTGGCCCTCCACTTGACACACTCCAAACACTTTAAACACGAAAAATTGCCAAAAAAATTCATGAAAATTTCAGAAAAAATTAATGCTAGCTTTACTTTATCAGTACAGTACAAATTAGATAGAATGAAATGCATGTGAATGAAAATAGCCAACATAAACCTTGATCTGATAAGAGATCTACTGATAAGAGCTGTTACTTTACTGTAAATTGCACCTCTTTCCTTCACCACCATCTTCTCTACCACCATCTCATCTTATCTCTCTATCCACCTTTATACCTAATTCACAAGGTTAAATTGGCCCTCAAGAGCTTTCCTAAGATTCTGTTTTCATTTACCCTCGACGCCTTTAGAGGAGCCCCTGGGAAGGGCAGAATTGTATTTGGCTAGATAGTAATTTCACAGGCCTCTTCCTTGAGAGTGATTAGTCCACACTGGGGTCATGCCTGGTTTGTGAAGGACAACTGGGAGCCACTATGGTCGCGCAGTCCCAGGCTGAGTCTATATAGTTATCTGGTACTAGATAGCTTTTGAGTAGCAAATTCTTTACATAGTACTAGGTATCTTTAGGGTAGTTCAGGTTGGCTATCGACTGGATATCTGCCAGGAAGTGGTAGATAGGTTGCTGAGAGACCTAGACCCCTGGTTTTTTCATTACAGCCACTTTTTTTTACCTACATCTATACACATCTATATCATAAAACCATGTCAACTCCTCCAACTTCACCTTAATGTGCACAAGAAGCTGCTCACCAAGCAGAGAGAAATCAGCATATTTTGGGATCTCCATCTTCTCATTGGTAGCCATATAGGCAGCCTCCTTCACCTCCAAATAATACACTTACTGCATTGCTGGTAAGTAAATAAACTATAGCTTTTAATATTTTTTACCAATATTTTTATAGCATCATTCTCCTGTTCTAGTTGATTGATATCCTACCTTGCCACATCATTTGATAGAGCATCATGAAGCTCAGTGCATGCAATGTGCACATCATTCTTCAGTACCTGCTCCTCAAAGGATAGACTATACTGCAAGATTGATGCAAAACTTTAATGCTGATCATCGGAGACGTCACTCTAGAAGATCTAATCACGAGTCTTCTACTTCTAATCCTGTCAATAATATTCCACCTGGTCCATCCAACTCTGTCCCACATCAACATATTATTAATTTTCAACATGAAGCAGACTGGCAGGCTCGGGTTAAAGCTGAACAGGCATATAATATTTCTACTGGAAGGCAATTACAGTAATTGCAACAAGAAGAACAAGAGCAATCTCATATGCTTCAATCACACAATCAATATGTACTTCAAAGGCATTTACAATACCAAATGGAGTTGGAACAGCAGCAGGAAACTTTACTCCAACAAAGAATTGCATATCAAAGACAATTGGAGCAAGAGAGGATAGTATTGGCTCAACAGGAATTGATATATCAGGCTCAAATGGAGGCAGAAAAACAGGCACAGATTCAAAGAGAAGTTGAACATCAACAGGAGTTGGAGCAGCAGCAGCAGCAGACTACACTGGAACATCAAAATCAAGCCAGTCATGCATTGTCACAAACACAACAGCTTTCTCAGATCTTGCTTTCTCAAGCTTTAAGAGAGTATAGTCAGCATTCAGAAGAACAGTATCAACTGGATCAAGAAAGACAAGAATCTAATAATTCAGATCCAGATTCTTCAGATTCCTCTGATTCTAATTATGAGCCAGACTCAGATTCCAGCTTTTCCTCCAATGATTCTGATGAATCTCACCATCCTCTTCCTATTTATATTCCACCAGGGGGAAGACCCTATGCTGAGCCTATTCAACAACATTCTCTTGGTCCCATGAACATTCAGTGTTCTCATTGCCATGCACTTCACTTCATTTCTGAAAAGCTTACCAACTCTGGTATTTGCAATCCTCACTTTGGCATGTGCTGTCTGCAAGGTCAAGTGTCCCTTCCTCCCATTCAACAATGGCCATACAACCTTCAGGCTCTCTTTGATGATCCACAGGATACCAGAGAGTTTAGAAGAAAAATCAGAGAGTATAATAATGCTTTGGCATTCACCTCTGTAGGAGTGGATATTGACAGACAAGCTGTTCAGAGTGCAGGTCCTGCATCATTTCATATTCATGGAGCTCTTCATCATCTCATGGGTTCTCTTCTGCCACCCAATGATTTTCAGTCCTCATATGCTCAACTTTACATCTATGATTCTCAAGAGGCAGCCAATAGATCTATTTAAAGAAATCCTCAACTGGAGCCTGGCATCTTGCTGGATCTACATACCACTCTTAGGGAGATCAATCCTTATGCTCCTCTTTATAGGCAAGCCTATGAAGTCATGTAGGTTAGTAATTCTACTTATTCCTTATGTTCTTTCTAATCTATCATATATAGGCCAGACCACCTGAGTAGCATAGTGATGTGAGAATGAGGCTTCATCTTCAGCAAGGCAATGATCCTAGAAGATATAATTTACCTACTGTGGATGAAATAGCTGCTATTGTTCCTGGTGATGGCTCAGAGAATATCAAAGCATATCATGATATTGTTCTTCATCTTCAAGATGGTGGTCTTCATTGTATCAGTAACCTGCATCCTTCCTATCTGCCTCTCCACTATGTTCTCTTCTTTCCACATGGTCAGGAAGGTTGGCATTTGGATATTCCATTACAGGAAAACAATGGCCAGCCACATCGCTCTAAAAAGATCACCCAGCTTCTTTGGTATGCATACAGACTCCATGTGCGGCCTTCAGAAATAGAACCTTCCAATCTATTCAAGAGTGCCAGACTATTTCAGCAGTTAGTTTGTGATGGTTGGGCCTCCATTGATCAATGCAATCTTATATGGGCTGCCAACAATCAGGTTAAATTGAGGGCTGATCTCTATCAAGGACTTAGAGATCGTATGAATCAGGATGCAAATCAGAATATGGCTCAAGTTGGATGTGTTATTCTTCCCTCTACTCACAAGGGTAGCATTTATCAAATGCAGTAGCTTCTTCAAGATTCCTTGGCTATTTGTTGTGAATACAAAAAGCCAGATTTGTTTTTGACTATAACTGCCAATGCAAGCTGGCCTGAAATCACTCAAAATCTTTTCCCTGGTATGTAATATTTATTTTCTGTCTTCAAATCTAATTGTTAGAAAATAGGTCAAAATGCTGTAGAAAGGCCAGATCTGGTTGCTAGAGTTTTTCATGCCAAGCAACAAGCTTTGCTCAAAAAGATTTGTGATGGCTACTATAGAGAAGTGGCTGGATTTGTCTACACCATTGAGTATCAAAAACATGGCCTTCTTCACATGCATCTTTTGATCTTTCTGGAACAACAACACAAGATCCATGCTGTGGAGCAAGTGGATGCTATTATCTCAGCTCAAATTCCTGATCCAAACCTTCATTCCCGGCTTTATTTTGCTGTCTCCAAGTACATGCTTTATGGACCTTGCTCTCTTCAAAGATGTATTGAGAATAATATTTGCAAGAAACACTTTCCCAAAGCCTTTGCTGCTCAAACCATTATGAAAGAGGATGGCTATCCTGAGTATGCTTGCCCTGACAATGGCAGATTAATTCAGAAGCACCAAAATACCTTTGATAACAAAGTTGTAGTACCTCATCCTAAAGAGCTCTTGGTAGAGTTTGACTGTCACATCAATTTGGAAGTTTGTGGCTCAATCAAGGATGTCAAATACATCCACAAGTATATTTACAAGGGTTTTGATCATGCTACTGTCCAGGCAGAAGGACACAATGAGATTCAAATCCATCTTAATGCCAGATATATCTCTTCTACTCAAGCTTGCCACAACATCTTTGAGTTTCCTATGCATAAGGAATGGCCTGCTGTCTATCGTCTTCATGTTCATCTTCCTGACAGACACTCTGTGGTTTATCGTGAAAATGCACAAATAGAAAATGTGGTTGAAAATGCCAAAGATACTGAACTACTTGGATGGTTCAAGGCCAATCAGGATCCTGAACTTATTACTGCTGGAGCACATAACTATTTGTATCAAGACTTTCCAAAAGACTTTGTTTGGGTCAAAAGCACTGCCAAATGGAAGATCCGTCAGAGATACAAAGCTATTGAAAGCATGTCCTCTATTCCTGTTTCTGCTGGAGAAGCATTCTATTTGCGTCTTTTGCTTACTATTGTCAAAGGTAAAATTCTTCTTCTTCTTCAACATATTACAATCATGACTGACATATATTGAGGTGCCACCTCTTATGAAGATCTTTGTACTGTCAATGGTCATCTTCATGAATCCTTTAAAGAAGCTTGTCATGCACGTGGTCTTCTTCAAGATGATAGAGAATGGCTTCTATGTCTTCAAGAGGCTGCTCACTTTAGAATGGGTTTCCAATTGTGCCATCTTTTTGTTGTCATTCTCATCCATTGCTCTCCTTTGGATCCCCATCATCTCTGGGAGACAACAAGAGATAGTCTTTGTGATGATCTTGGCTATTAGCTAATTCATATCCACCATATTCCAGAACCTACTCAAGATCAAATCTATGACTTTGACCTCCATCTTATTTCTCAGGACCTTAGAAAACATGGAAAGCACTTACAGGACTATCCAAACATGCCTTTGCCTCAACATAATTGGAATCCTCAAGAAGGAAACCAATTGATCAATAATCAAAAAGCCTATGATAGAAATCAACTCAATGACTTTGTTCAGAGAGGACTGGCCACTTTGAATCCTCAGCAAAGTGTATTTTACCATGCAGTTATGGATAGTATCATACAAGCCCAAGGTCTTATGTTTTTCCTTCATAGTGGTGGTGGTTGTGGCAAAACATATCTTTCCAAAATCATTGCTTCTGCTGTTCGTGCCAGAGGTGAAATTGTTCTCTGTATTGCCTCCACTGGTCTGGCATCACTTTTACTTCCTGGTGGTCGTACTACACACTCCAGATTCAAAATCCCTATTCCTTGCCATGAGCAGAGCACTTGCAATATTAAAAAAGATAATCCCCATCATTACCTTCTTCAACAAACCTCTCTTATTATCTGGGATGAAGCTGCCTCTCAGCATTGCCATGTTATTGAAACTGTAGATTGCACACTCCATAATTTGCTCAACAGAGACCAGCCATTTGGAGGAACCACTATTCTCTTTAGTGGTGATTTTAAACAAACCTTGCCTGTTATTCAACATGGTGCAAGAGAACAGATTGTTCCTGTCACTCTCACTCACTCTAATCTTTGGACTACCATGTCTGTTCACTATCTCCATCAGAACATGCGTCTTGGTCAAAATCCAGAGTATGACCATTGGGCACAACAGCTTCTTCATATAGGCATTACTAATGGCAATGTGACTCTTCCTGAGCATATGAAACCTGGTAACACCATGGCCTCTCTCATTAACTCTCTCTATTCTGATCTCTTAAATGGCAATCAGCAGCTTCCTGATTTATACTTTTTGAATTGCACCATTCTCTCTTCTAGAAATCTTCAAGCACATGAGATTAATGCCACTATTTTGAACTCTGCTCCTTCTCAAAACACAGCTACCTATCTTAGTGCTGACTCTGTAACTGATCCAGAGTATGAGTATATCTAGCCTGAAGTACTTTATACCTTCAACCTATCTGGATTTCCCTTGCACAAGCTAGAGGTCAAAAATGGTGCACCTCTTATGCTGCTAAGAAATCTAGATCCACTTCATGGTCTCTACAATGGTACAAGACTTAGATTGTTAAGGTCTACTCCCAGAGTGCTAGAATGTCATGTATTAAAGGAAGAGGGTGATGAAGATGTGGTGTTTATTTCCAGAATGGCCTTGGACTCTGGATTGGAAGATTCTCCTGTTCCATTTCGTCGCTTGCAATTTCCTATTCACCTAGCCTATGCCATGACTATCAACAAAGCTCAAGGTCAAACTGTCAGGCATGTTGGTCTCAATCTCAATTCACCTGTATTCTCTCATGGGCAACTCTATGTTGCACTTTCTCGCTGTACACATCCAAGAAACATCAAGATTCTATTTCCCAATAAAGATAATACCACTGTAACAAATGTAGTTTGGTCAGAAGTATTTAGAGCTTTGGAGATTTAACATGTATATATATATGTATACCAAAAAATGTTTATATCCTTGAGTTGTTCAAATAAAATAATATTCACCACCAACACCTTTGAGCCAAAGGTTCAAAGAAACACCATATTTCAAATAAAAATACTAACTAATACATTCACATAACTTGTGCCGAAGGCACAAGCAACGGGTGAAATAACCTCATAATATGATTATCTAATAAGTGGTCCTATAGCATAAGTATTCCAAATACATATGCATAAGTTCAATAGATGGAATCAAATGTGGATGCATGATGCATCACTTAGCATAAAGGGGACAATGCAGATGTGTAATGCATTACTTAGTGGAAATGGGATAGTGGTTGGATGGATGATGCATCAATTCACCTATATAGTGATCCTTGCAATATTGCATTGATTTTTCATGGTAATCCTCACTGTTTCATGCATCAAATTGACTGTTACACTTGGCCCAGATAGAGATGAGTGTAGCATCAAAGACGGTTAGAACTATACAATGCTAGAATAATAATCAGGCTATGAAAGATGCTTTGGTGGGCATTTGACCAAGGAGACACTTTGGCAGGCATCAATGAAGGTTATGACTAGAGGAGCATCCACTCAAGAGTCAGACAAGGACTTAGGAACAAATGTCAATTAGTTGAGGATAAGATTGAAGAGATTTAACTTAGGGTATAGGAGAGGTGCAGTAGAGTTTATATATATGAGCCATTGAATATGATAGAAGGCAAAGAAATAAGAGTGAGTCAGTAGCAAAAGTGTTTACTGAGTGTAGGAGGTCAATAACTCTTAAAGAATGACTAACTGTATAAGTAATACACTAGTGAAACTGGTAAAGGCAAGATTAGGAGATAAGCAAGGAAGAAAAGGAAACAGCTAGTGTGGGGCTCAAATAGCAGGGCCTTAGAGAGTTCATAGATAATGGAACATAGGCAAAGAAAGAGGAAAAGAGTAGGTGCAACACAAATCATAACATTGTCCATATTATTTGAAAATTAAAAATTTCAGATATACCCTGTGTTATGATAGAAAACCCTGGTTTTACTTTTTCTCCTTTATACTATCCTTTTCCTCTATACTCACTGACTAATTATCCTATGCCTAAAGAACTGTTTGCTGTCATTAATGATTTCCTATTTTCCAACACCTTTCCCATATGGCCTCCATCTGCATAGTTAGCAAGTATTATGTATGCTTTCCTTATCTCCCTTATCTTCACCAGATGCTATTCTCCTCCACCCACTTCTCTTTTGGGCAAGTGTTCTTATCTTGTGTCTTATAGGACTTTCCTTACTCAATACTTGCCATCTTCATATGTAATCCATGCACATATCTTTATCCAATAAAAGCACCCCTTGTATGTACTTGTAACCTTAGCTAAATCTACATAATCCAATGTAGTGTTTAGTTCACTCTGGTTTTCAACTGGTTGAGTTCTTTAGGCTATCCATAGGCTTTGAGCTACCTTCAAGTACTCACTTGCTGTTCAAGTCTGCTTTACCACCAAGCGTCATATTTACAGCCAGTTTCCTCTTCAAGATCTCGTTCCTAGGCAACATGGATATTGAGCCCTATTTGTGTCACCCTTCCATTGCAAGCCCTAACTTGGATGCTACTGAGCTTTGCGCTATTGTTAGCATAATACCCTGACAAGCATGACAGTCTTCATCACATCAGTAATATAACATATTACTTATAACTACTTATATCACCAACAAGCAGAATATAAGTAAATCATGTAACAAGTAAATTAGACTTATTACAGTAGGTTCTACTACTGGAATTCTACTTGCTCAATACTTATTGCTACTTATACAAAAGACAATAAGTAAATATTACAGCCTAATAAGTAACAGGCAAGTAATTAAAAGTATGCTAATATACTGGCCTCTATACTAGCAAATAAGTAAATTGGACATAATAACTTATTGGAAAACCATCAATGTTATGCTTACTTAATGCCATACAGCCATAAATTAAAATATGCTAAAATGCAAATTAGTTTTCAAGGCCATCCATAGAAACAACTATACAAACCATTCAATCAGTTAGCTCTAGTTCTTCTCAGCAAGCAAATACACACCTCATTCTCCATAGGCATAGTGTTACAACCATATATGGTTGAGTGACTCTCTTTGGTACAAAGTGTATATGTGTATATGTGCAACCCAGCAACTATGGTAGTAGGTCCACACCAAAGGGTATAAAGGGTAGCATCCACTTAAATAGCAGGATGAGGACTATGAGACTCGAGAGAAATACACCAAGAAGTTGTGTGTATTTGAGCAAAGAAGACTCTTACAAAAAGTAAGACTAAACTAGAGTACAAGTAGCTAGGAGCCTGATATAAGTACTGGGCTAAGTGGTCCATGCTCAGAGGCTGCATAAAACAAGGGCCATGTCATATTTTGTGGCTGACAGAGCAAACAAGGGATAACAAAGGAGAGATGATGCTAGATGGATATGCTAATGTATAGAAGGGCCAGTTGAGTGGCATAAGTAGGGGAATATAGTCCAAACACAGAGTCCTACAGGTGTGGCTACAATAGGTGGAAGGGATAGAAGTGATAACAAGGAAAAAGAAGAAGACAGCAAGAATAAATCATAACAGTACCCCCTAAGTATTTCCGAGTTCCTACAAGGACTTTCAATAATAGTAAGTGTTGACATACACTGTATTGTCAGTATTGTTGAATCCATCCAGGTTAGAGGGAGTGACTAGATGAGTTGGGGGAAGTGATGACAATGAGAGGATTAGGTGGTGACTACTCACAAGGATTTGCATTCTCAGCAGGATTTCCCTTTTGGTTTCAATGGCAGAGGGGTAAGATATGCAACCAGGAGGGGGGAAACTGGATGGGAGTCTACGAGGGGGAAGAGGGCCCAGCATCAATTTGTACTGGAGTAAGTTGCCCAAATGGTAGTTATTCAGTGGAAGGGGGGTGGACAACCACGTAAGCCTTCAGGGATTCATGATGTGCACAATTATTCACCAAGTGGCCAGGGGCATGGCAAAGGCAGAAGGGGTAGTAATAGGCCTGACACTCTTGGCAGATGTGTCCCAACCTATTGCATCTGAGGCAATAGTATGTGTGGGTAAGATGGATCCAGTTTAGGTTGAACAAAGCCTGGGAGTGAGCCTAATCTGCTTGTTTGAAGATATCTATATTGTTGTTAGAAAAGACAGGCAAGTTGGCCAAATGTCGGATAGTGGACCTGAATGGAATAGTGATAAAAGTAGGATATTGGAATACATCCAAGTCCTACAGGATGGGTCAATTTCTCGGAGGGTAAAGATAAAACCTAGCTCATGCATGGCTTCTAAGAGAGCCTATTGAGTGTGGGCAGCCAGTCTTTTGATCGCTTCCTTGGTGATGATATTGATCAGGGTGGAAGTGATGATGTCTTAATGGGAGGAAGTGAGGAAGGCGACATAGAGGGAGTGGAGGGCAGATCCAACATCTAGGTGGGTGGTGGTGGTGGTGGTCATTCTTGGGTTTCAAAGAGCAGTAGCAATGAATGTGGCATTGTCATCCATGAATGGGGTTAGATTTAGTTGGTGGGTAAAAAGCGATGTATCTGTGGTGAGGGTGGCTCAAACTTCTCCATCATTGGGAGACACAGGTTAGAGTGCTGCCATGAGAGCAACAAGATTCCCCAGACATTGTACCTGATCCTAGGCCTTTTCTGTTTGGGGGGGAAGCATCCTGAGGGAAGCATGAGGGGGGTGCAATGGTATCCAGTAGAGGTGAGAATGTATTCCCTCTTAATCTCTTCAAAGAGTTACTTGGGGTTGATAACCTTGCAGGTGTGAGTAGCGGGGTTCCATTGGTAATTAGATTCAGGGGATGCAGGTCTAGTAGGAATGTTGGAGGAAGTGAGGGAAGGAGAGTGTGGAGGGGTTTTAGGCTTGGGGATGGAGGAAGAAGGGATGAAAGAAAGGGATGGGGAGATGATGGAGCTGGGGGCAAGAGGGTTCACAGGCAGTATATGGGGTAGTAGAATTAATGGGGGTGGGAGGTGTAGGTATGTTCATCAAAGATGATGATTCTAAGGAGGTGTGGGTGGAGTTCTGGGAATGTGGTACAAATGAAGCTAGGGTAGGAAAACTGGGTGGAGTGGAAAGAAAATGGTGGGTGAGGAGGAAGATTATTTTCTTTGAGGAAAAGTCTTCAGTCTAAGACATTTATAAGCATTGAGGATATTGATGGCATTGCCTAGTCCAGACTCGGGGTCCCATAAGTCTTCTTTAGATGTGTATCTTTTCCATCTTACTAGAAATTGGTAGTGATTTGGAGGTCCTCAGTGGTGCAGAAGTTAATCAACTTCATATTCTTCTGGGTGGTGGTCCAGGATAGTTTTTGCCATAAACAGTGTTCTCATAATAGGGCAATAAGAGGGAAGCATGGAAAACTGGGTGGATTTTCTATGTTCATGGAAGCCAGAGTTCATAGGCAACCTTTGATAAAACTTTGGTGATCTTGAAGGGGCCAACTCACTTTGGGGCTAACTTTAGTGTAGGGATATGCTGTTTCAAGTTCTTGATGTTGAGCCATATTTGGTCTTCCAGTTTAAATGTAGTGAAAGGGTGATAGGAGCAGGCTGTTATGGTCTGTTTGGCCAGTTTGTGGGCTCCTAGGGTTTTGATTCAGGCTGTTGTGAGGTTCTTTAGTCTTGTTTCTACTATTGGGAGATTGGAATTAGAAAGGATAGATGGGAGAGGGAGTAATTTGTATTCCATTTGCAGGGAGAATGGAAATTTCCCGGTGATGGAGTAAGGGTGGTGGTTGTGTACAAATTCTGCATGGGGAATGTGATCTAGCCAGGTGGTTGGATTACTTCTACATAAGGCTTGGAGGTTGACTTCAAGTTTTTGGATGGTCCTTTTTGATTGTCTATCAGATTGGGGAATGTGGTTGACAGGAAAATATCATAATGGAGGAGTCAGCCAAGTTCCATAGTGAAGGTGAAGGTGAACTAGGGGCCTTGATCAGAGATGAGTTTCTTGTGGAGACTGAAATGTCAGTATACATAGTGAAATAAAGACAGCAAAATGGCAAGTATCTGGATCAGTTCCTACATTGGTAAACCTGGTGCTTATATCAAATTTCAAGTATATGTGTGCTCCTTCCATAGAGTTAATGATGTTCTTGGTTCAAGGGAGGGGGTATGTATCATAGATGGTGTGTTTGTTTAGATGTCAATAGTCTATACAAGGGCAGAGTTCTCCTTTTTCTTTCTTTTTAATGAAGAAGAAGGGGGAGGCTTGGAGAAAGTTCAAGGGGCTGATTTTCTCTGTCCAGAGGTTTTCATTGATAAAGGTTCAGGCTGCCTCCTTCTTGTGTGGTGTCAGGGAGTAGAGTTTTCCAATTTTTGGAATGAACATATCATTAATATGGATGATGTGGTCACAAGATCATGGGGGTGGGAGGCAGTCTGAAAGCTCTTTTGAAAAGATGTCTGCATACTGACAGTATTCCATAGGAAGAATGACTGGGGCTTTGTAATCAATATTGAGGGTGAGTGTAGTTGCTGTTGTGACTCAGTATATGTCATGGGCTTTGTGATGGGAGCAGATTGCTCAGTTAAGAAAATGTGAAGGGATCTCTTTATTTATAAACTGGTAGAGGTGGGTTTTGACTGGAGGTGGGGGAATGGGAGGAGGGATGGACAAGGTTCCCTTGGCCCAGTCAATAAGTGGGTTGATGCTTTTCAGCCATGGAAGCTATTATGATAGATGACCCCATGCTAGTATTTTCCCCTTTTTACTATCTGTTCTCCCCTTACTCATTGACCAATTATCCCTTATCTGAGAATCTATTCTCCATTGTCAATGACTCCCCATTTCCCAATGCCTTCCCTGTCTGGCCCCCATTCTTGTAAGATTATGACTGGCTATTTCATTAGTTACCTATCTCTTGGACATTTACTCCTCTACCCTCTCTTCTGGGCAAGTACTCCTTCCGGTATCTCATAGAATTTCCTATCATGGTACTTACCATCTTTGCTCTTGGTCCATGCTCATTTTTGTTTACTATAAAAGCACCCTATACAAGTAGATTATAACTCCAGTTAAATCTATATAATTCAATGTAGTGTTTAGCTTGCTTCAGTCTCAGACACCCTTGTGTGATATCGGTCTTCATGCTACCTTTGAATACATGCTTGCTGTTCAAGTCCACTTCATTATCAAGCATAGCACTTACAGCAAGCACCCTTGAGATCACTGACCTGACTTCCCTAGTAAAAGCCTACAGTTGATTCCAATGTGGGTACCAGCCCCACTCAATACTCCTGGGCTAGATGCTATCATTAGCATAACAAAAGATTTAACTCTTCCTATACCTCTGCTACTATGCAGAAAGGTCGCCCACCATTTCATCCTGGTACTCTGCCTAGTACACATCCGATGAAAAAGAAAAAGCCTTTCATTGAGGTCAAAGAGCTAGTCAAGTTATCGCCGATAACCAAGCTGCACAAGATTGAGCTCATCTAGATCATCAAAACCCCTACAACCTGCCCTCTTCCTCCCACCATCATCTCTTCATCCCCCAAGCTCTTAGTTCAGTCTTCTCATGCCATTCAGAATCATCTACCCTCAAAGAAGATCCAGATATCATCTTAGACTCTCCCCCACCTGAGCAGTTACCAGGCGAATACCCTATCTCTGTTCACAGATCTCCTTCCAAGTCTGAGTACCATATTGAACAAGATGAAGGTGACAAAACTTCCCTCCCCCCATCTCACCACCCTGACAATAACAAACCACCTTCTGACAAAGAACCCATCTTTGTTGATCCAAATATGTCAGAATTAAAAGCCAGCCTACCCAATGAGTTCTCTAATAAACCATTGGATGCCAATTTTTGAATAAGGGCAATGGACATGTACTTCCAAATGAATGCCTCAAAGTATAATGACATTAAGAAGGTATACACTACCCTCAACAGGATGTTGAAAGATCATGGCTGCATCTATGCTAAAGCCACCTACAAGAATATCGATTCTGGGATGGTTCCTGCCATAGAAATCACTTGGGTCAAATTTAAGGAAGATTTCCTTAGCACCTTCTTTCACAAAGAGTTGGCCACCAATGCTAGAAGGAAACTTGGTCATGTTTTCATAAAAGAAAGAGGAATAGACATATGTGACTGCTACAAAACTGACTTCTCCCTTTTTGCTGCCAAGTCTCATCTCACTGATCAAAACGGTCACATTGAATACTACATGAGAGGCCTTGACCCAGATCTAGTAGACAAAATTATTGGGGGAGAAAAGAAACCAGAAACACTCAAAGACTGGATAATGAAAGCCATCACATTCACTCACTAACAGAAAAGGATCAAAGATATCCAAAAAGAATACATCAACTCCTGATAAGTTACCAGAGACTCCCATGCCATGGACATAGACATGATTCAAACTCAATGTCCCAGCATACTCTCTCCCCTAGAGAGAGCATATCATGTCCACAAAAATTGATGCTTCATTTGTTACAAGTAGGATGTTCCACTCACAACCACCAATCCAATCCATCCACCCCTCCATATCCTTCTAGGAACCCAGCCTGTACCTGAGTAATTGCTGCCTCTGAGCTGGTCAAACCTGACCCTGTCAGAGAATATGTCCAACAACTCCAAACCAAGGACAAGATCTCAGATATGGAAGTTTTGCAAGTACTAAAAGAGTGCTTTGCCAACAAAGGATCTGCCAAGAACATAGCTTGCATTGAAGAAAAAGACAAAGGCTTCCAAGGTTTTTAAAACGGAGCAAGGAATCAACATCCTTCGCTCCAGTTGTAACTTTCATATTTGTATCCTCTAAAACAAATTCAATTCTCATTCCTGTTTCACTATCAACAACGGAAGGAAAAAGCATTGAAACAACCACCACCCTCATCAATTGTGGAGCTACTGGCTCTTTTATAAATTATAACTTTACCAAAAGGAACAACTACCCCCTTGAACAAATTCCTCACCCCATCTGCATATTAAATGCTGACAGCTCAGGTAACAAAGCAGGTATGATCCGATATAGGACTATGGTGGCTTTGTGGATGCAAGGCATCAAAGAACACAGGATCTTCCTTGTGCCACCATCTAGCAAAGAAAACATCATCTTAGGAATGACTTGGCTGAGAGAACAAAACCTTCTCATTAATTGAACTTCCGGAGAAGTCACCATCTCAGGAGATTACAAGGTACCATGTCGAGATGAAAATGATGCTCTTGAATAATGATATCTACTATGATATCTCCATGCTGATTTTGACTACAAAATCAACAAGTGGTATACCTGCAGTTATAAAGAAGACAAGCACATTTGCTAAATAACCATCTCCACTACTATCACATCCATCAATAAACTGCCTGTTATCCTTCCCCTCATATATAAAGCATATTGAGATGTCTTCAAACAAAAAGAACTTCCCCCATTACTGCCATCACAAACCTTCAACCATAAGATCAACCTTATGGACTCCTTCATTCCCAGATGAGCTAAATCATATCCACTTTCCCTCCCTGAATGGGAGGAATGCAGGAAGTTCCTTGATGAACACCTAGCTAGAGGGACTATTCAACTGTCCAAGTCCCCCCAAGCATCCCCCATGTTCTTCATCCCAAAGAAAGAAGGAGAACTTTGTCCATGTCAGGATTATCATGATCTCAACAAACACACAATAAAAAATGCTTACCCTCTTCCCAATATTTTGGAACTTGTGGATTATTTTGCCAAGTCAAGTTTCTTCACCAACCTCGACATTGAAGGAGGATACCACCACATCCAGATTAAACCTGAGGATCAATGGAAGGCTGCATTCATCACCCCCTTCAGATTGTTTGAACCAACAGTCATGTTCTTTGGACTATACAACAGCCCCCCCATATTTCAGGCATTTATGGATGCCAAATTCACCAATTATATAGGCAAAGGATGACTTTCTATTTACATGGATGACATAGGAATCCACTCCAATGACCTCCCCACTCACCAAGAATGAACATGCAAGGTCCTTTAATAGTGCTGAGATCTCAAACTCAAATGCAAGCTGAAAAAATACTCATTTGATGTAGACTCCATAAACTACCTTGGATTGGTGATCTGCCTAGGCTATCTTGGTATGGACAGCATCAAGCTCCAAGCTATTGAAAAATGGAAAGCTCCAACCTCTCTCAAAGCAGTTTGCTCCTTCCTAGGGTTCTGTAACTTCTACTGAAAATTTATTCCCAATTTCTCCACCATTGTTCAACCTCTTGTTGAACTCACTCATAAAGTGCAAAATTGGAACTGGACCCCCACACAACAAAATGCTTTCAAGACTTTGAAGAAGCTCTTCTCTTCACAACCTGTCCTCCGCCTCCCTGATCCAAATTTGCAGTACCACCTCATGACTGACACCTCCCTCACTGCCACTGGAGGAGTATTAATGCAAAAAGATGGGAATAGTGACCTCCATCCCTGTGCTTACCGATTAGTCACCTTGGGAGATGCGGAATGCAACTATGATATCTATAATAAAGAACTCCTCACCATCATCCAGGCATTGAAGGATTAGCGACATTATATTTTGGACACTTATCATACTGACATTGTCCTCACCAACCACAAGAACCTTACATACTTCCATCAACCCCACCGACTATCTCACCGCCATGCCTGTTGGCAAATGTTTTTGCAGGATTCTGACCTGCTCCTCACCTACATACCCAGTATGCAGATGGGTCCTGCCGATGCCTCTCCTGTAAGGATTCTGTTGACATGTCCAAAAACAACATCAAAGTTACCCTCCTTCCCGAGACATTATTCATCCAATCCCTTGACCTTGCCATTACCAATAAAATCCATGATTCCACCCCCTTAGACCCACTTGTTCTTACCATCCTCAAAGCAATGTATGATGGCACCATCCCCCTTCCTTGCTCCAATCCTTCCAATTGGATCTACTCCAAGAACCACCTATACTTCCATGGCTATCTCTACATCCCCAAATCCACACAACCCAATCTTGTCTGTGAAATTCACAATTCCCTTGCTGGGGGTCATACTGGCCAATTTTGAACCCTCTCCCTCCTCAAATGCAACTACTGGTGGCCCAGAATATCCACCTTCATATAATGATATATTGCTGGCAGTACCACATGCCAGAGCAATAAAATCAACACCCACCCAATAATGCCCCTACTATCTCCTATTTCATCCTCTTGCACACATCCATTCCAGCAAATCTTGGTGGATCTCATCTCTGGTCTCCCTCTTACCTGGGGTTTTGATTTTGTTATGATCATGGTCAACCATGGCCTTACAAAGGGGGTAATTCTCTGTCCTTGCAACAAAACAATTGATGCTCAAGGAATCGCACATCTCTTTTTCCAAAATGTGTTCTGACACTTCAGCTCACACAACAAATGAATCTCTGATCGCAGCCCCTAGTTTGCATCAGCATTCTCCAGAAAACTCACCTGCCTCCTCCAGTGTGAGTTAGCCTTATCCAGCGCATACCATCCTGAAACCAATGGGAAAACCGAATGAGTTGACTAGGAACTGGAAACCTGGCTTCAAATCTTTTGTGACAAAGATTTATCTAAGTGGCCTGACCTCCTCCTAATGGCAGAATTCCACCACAATTCAGCCACCTACTCAGTAACAAAACAATCCCCATTCTCATATATGATGGGATATGAACCTCACACCTACCCAAAAAATGGAAAATATTTGTGCTGGCCCTAGAATCTCACCTGACATCCCTTTCATCTGCCAAAGATAAAGCCCAGGCTGCTTATAATCATGCCTGCCTCTTCATAACCACCAGGAACTGCAAGCCAATCACACCATTCAAACTGGGCATGGAAGTTTGGCTGGAGTCTACTAATCTCCACCTCAACTTCCCCTCTTGGAAACTCACTTCAAAATGAGTAGGTCCCTTTGAGATTGAATAAGCACTATCTCTGGTTGCCTACCAACTGAAACTACCCCTGAGTTGGAAGATCCATAACATATTCCATGCTACTCTTCTAACCCCTTACAAGGAAACTACAGAATATGGTCTGAATTACAATAAGCCACCACTGGACCTTATAGGTGGTGAAGAAGAATGGGAGGTAGACTGCATCAGGAAACTTCTGGAAGAAGACAATATAGTGTCTGATGGAAAGGATATGGATTGGGTAAAGATACATGGGAACCAGAATCCAATTTAGGTAACTCAAAGGACCTTCTCATTGCTTATAAGAAGGCAAAGGGACTTTGAACCACCTATGACCCAGTTCATCTTCCATTTTGCCCTCAAAGAAACCTACCTAGAGTGCCTCTTCCACTTCCACAACAAACTTCCTCCCAACCATGCATCTACCCACTCCTACTTCTGTCAGGTCCCCTACTGCATTTGGCACAGCGACTGGTAACCCTATGACAAACACTGCTTGCATCCACTGCCCAACTGGTCCATCCACCATCTCCATTCCAAATGCCCCCGAAATTGCCATCTATGGCACTGGATCTCCCCACTCACTCCCTACACTCTCACTGCCTCCACTGTTGTTTCTATGGAATATGGATGAATAGAAGGCTAGATTCTTCCTTAAGCAAATTCCCTAGGCCCAAACTCACTATAAGCTATTGGTTGACAATAAACCTAACAGATCAAGCAATAACAAGATTGAATGAGTAACAAAACTTAGTGAAATGGATCCTTGGTTGTTCTTTCAAGTCCAGGTTATTAGCCGAAAGACATAGGTTGGCTTTATTCTAGCTTGTATAAGCTCAGGGGTTGGTCTAAAGATAGGGAACAAGTACTAAAAGGCCTAATCAATAGATTTAGTAGTTGTGTGTCAAAGAGATTAGTAATTTGCACAGCAACTGTAAGGGTGACAGCTATGCAATGAATATTGCCTAAAAAAGGCTCAGAAGAAGTGTTGATTGAGATAGAAAGTGTGGTGGAATTGGCTACACTGGTTGTGTAGTAAATCCTCTAGAAGAATTGCTAGAGAATCTGCTGTTGAATTGATTACACGAGAACTGATTGCTAAATATAGCAATGTTAGGTATGGGAAAATTAGCTTAAGGTTCACTCTGTTTATGGTCAATAGGGTTTGTTTGTACCCTTGTTTATTGGCTCACAAAGAATGCTGATTTGTGCAAAGTGGGTGCTCAGCTAGTAGATATTCTTAGACTAGATTTATCTAAGTTACAGTGCCTTTCTGCTATAGTGGCCACCTGCTAGGCAATTCAATGATGTAATCAGGGGCTTTCTACTTTAGTGCACTTCCCAATTGAGGCAGAGGCTTTCTACTTTAGTGCTCAACTACCAATAGTCACTTAATGTACACTTAAACATGTAAATGTCCTAGATAACCGCTTTTGAGGCTTATGTAAGCACGCTTTTAAGCGATATTACCTAATGGAACCTTATCTACACTTAGGGAACCTCTAGGGACAGTGTGAAGTGGTTATTTGATCTTTTCTTCTACTAACTATGCACCAAAAGGTTGATTTAGGGCTGAGTTTTGCTTTGTACACTTAGATGTTATGTAATCTAGGTAGAAGCGAACTTATTGGACCCTTTTCCCTCCCAGATCTCACTTGGAATCTTGATACTCCTTCAGAAATTGAAGGTTTGATCAAATTCATTGAAATCTAGGGCACAGATTAGCTATCTATATATACTAATTACATGTGGCTGTGTTAGACCCTTAAAGTGGACTTATGACTCACTATGAGTCACCTATTAGTCATCATGAGTCAGTATGAGTCATAATGAGTCATACAGAAGGCTATGCATCCAGTTATGGGTAAACTTTATTATTTACACCATTTGGGCAATTTGCAATTACAGGGCCTTATGGCTGTGCTGCTGACAGGCTGTGTTGGACCCTGCAGGGTATGGCTATGCATTCCAATTGGGGCAGGCTGTGCAGCTTCCTTAAGCAACCTGAAACCTTATCCTTTACCAATTTAAGTAGTTGTCTTTTTTTGGCTTAGGTTAGTGGCTGTGGTGCTGGCAGGGTGCCATATCATGTGACCAATGTCATGTGATTACTAATCACCT
>JBBPSN010000065.1:22127-45811 GCA_038093615.1 Austroboletus olivaceoglutinosus | reverse complement strand
TATTCTGAATTCGGTTCTGATAACATCGTCCTCCTGTACCCCCGTCGGTAATGTTCAGCTAGGGATACTCCAAGAACGTGGCTGAGGCGGACGATTGTACACGAGAGCTTCAAGCTGCGCATGGTGGTCATGCGGCATGCGAAGCGGGGGCCAGATAGGCTCCCCCCGGGTCAAGTGTGTGAACCCTGGCAGAAGATGGACTAAAGAGGCGTATGCATCGGATTTAACCTGGACCGTTGACTTTATCATTCATGGGGTCCGCTTATTTCAGCATTCTCCTTACGCCCAGTGTTTCTCAGAGGGACCTAATTCGGCAGAGGAATCCTTGTTTCACATAAAAAGGTACGCCATTCGCCACCCATTCGATTCCCAGAAACCCCATCTTTTCTCGCAGCTCTCAACTATGGGAGACGCAAGTGCCATAGTTCATATCATAGACATTCGAAACTGCCAGCCCGTCGTAGCCAAACCGCAGGAAGATGTCCTCAGCGCCATCGTTAGCGGCCTCAAAGCGCCGCTGAACGCCAAGACACTGCCTACTCTACTTCTCTACAACGAGCTTGGCCTCCAACTTTATGATAAGCTTACCACAGATGCGCCAGAATATTACTTGTTCGGTGCCGAGGAAGACATACTTCGCAGCCATGCCTCCGAAATCGTGAAGGTCATGCAAAGCCGTTCCCTGGCCGTCAACCAAGGCGTGCCTGCTCAGGCCCAGATTTTGCTGGAGCTCGGCGCAGGGTGAGTCATTTGTTTTGTCATTTCTAGTCGGTTCTTCGCGTTCGAAAGGACGTTTCATCCAAGTGTTCCCATGGGGGTTACCATTGTCTCTGCAATGCGCACATCGACTGATATCTAGCCTAGTTCCCTTAGGAAAACCTCGCATATATTGCGCGCATTCGCCGGTTTATTGTCTGAAGTCCCTGCAGTACCTTCTGCAACGTATTTCGCACTTGATCTCGAAGAACGAGAGATCCAACGGACTCTTTCCCAGTTGCGCAATTCCGACGCAGGCTCCGCTATCCAGGGAAAGATCGAGATGAAAGGATTGCTTGGTACTTATGAAAACGGTATTGCTTTCATAAACCAGGGAGGCGTAGAGGATATAGTTGGAAATGGGGCATACAAACTGGACTGTCGTCAAGGTCAGTCCCCTCGATTATTTAAGGCCACTGCCCAAGTGACACGATGCCAATGCAGCGGACCCATCCGTTCCTGGACAATCTCAGCTTCATCTTATGTTCTTGGGCTCTTCTATCGGTAACTTTTCACGGGGAGAGGATACCAAGTTCCTCCGTTCATTGCCATTACGAGCTGGTCATGGCGATATGCTTTTACTGGGTCTTGATCAGAACAACCGGCGCGAAGAAATCGAGATCGCTTACAATGATCCCAAAGGCCATACCAAAAACTTCATCATGAATGGCCTCAAAGCAGCTGGAATTGCTCTCGGAAACTTTGAGCTCTTTGATCTCAATAAATGGGAATACACTAACTCCTATGACGAACGCAGTAGTGAGTGCATTTGAAGCCCTGCTAGCCATGTCTTTACGTTGCTCTAGGGAAACATGAAGCATTCTTTAAGTGCCTGCATTCTCATTTCATCACTATCCCGGGCACCAACGACGAGGTTCATTTCTCTAAAGATGAACTAATGAAGATTGAGGCGTCTTTTAAGGTACAAAACTGTCTGACACCGGACCCTTTAAACTTACCACTCTACCGCAGTATTCTGAGAAAGATGCATATGAGTTGTTTACTGATGCCAATCTGCGACCTATCCAACGCTGGATGGATAGCACGTCACGCTACTCCTTATGGTTGTTAGAACGTCCGCCATTCGTGTTCCCCTTACTGTCGTCACCTTTTTCAGCCACCGAGGAAGTTGCTGACACCAAGTTTGGTATTCCGAGCATGCAAGATTGGCAAGAGATGTGGAAGGCATGGGATTTGATCACGCTCCGGATGATCCCATCGTCCATGCTCTTCGAGAAGCCCATTGATCTCCGTCACATCTGCTTGTTTTATCTCGGTCACATTCCTGCATTTCTGGATATTCATCTCTCCCGTCTGATGCAGGAACCTCATACTGAACCTGATGAATTCAGAGTCAGTTCTCCATTTCCATCTATGGAATAACAACTACTCACATTTGTTCTTTTAATATAGATTCTCTTCGAAGTAGGTTGTTTTACCATGTCTTTTGCCCGACTAAATGTGTTGTTCGCGGATAGAGGGGTATTGACCCTAATGTGGATAATCCAACCCAATGTCATGTTTGTGACCCTCTCCATCCTTTTATTCCAGGAGCTAATGGTGTCCCGCCAGGCACACTCGGAAGTTCCACAAAATGAAGAAGATTGGCCGTCGCTTACAAGCATACTCTCCTTCACTGAACGTGTGCGAGACCGACTCAAGAAGCTGTACATGAATATATCCAATGGTACAATTCAGTTGACGAGAAAAGTTTCCCGAGTGCTCTTCATGACATATGAACATGAGGGGATGCACACTGAGGTATTTTGGATTCATTTGTCTCAAGGTGTCGACTGACCCCTTGTTAGACTTTATTGTACATGCTTGTCCAGCGGGCCGGAACTGGGACAATCCCTCCGCCGAGCTTCACTGTACCTCCATGGGAATCGCTGCTCTCGTCGTGGAATGCTGCTCCTAAGCCTTCTTCTCCTACCACCGTCATCGAAGCCACTACTGTTACTCTTGGCATTGATGACATTGAAGCCGATGATGTTGTTAAAGCATTGAACATCAAAGAGCATGTCTTTGGCTGGGATAACGAGAGTCCCTCTCGTCCTGTATCTGTCGATGCGTTCAGGATTTCTTGGCGGCCCATTACGAACGGCGAATTCTTCAAGTTCTACACAGGTACTGGGAAGGGCCAAGTCGGCCTCCCAGCTAGCTGGGTGACACGTGAAGACGGAGAGACAGAAGTCCGTACGCTTTATGGCCCCGTGCCTATGGCCGTTGCTTGGGATTGGCCTGTTCTCACTTTCTACGACAACTTATCGGTGTATGCAAGCGTTCAAGGTGGTCGACTACCCACGGAGCCAGAACTTCGCATTTTCATGGATAAGTTCATATCTGGCTATGAAGGCGGGGCGAATATCGGATTGAGGAACTGGCATCCTGTCCCGTAAGTCCATGCTTACATGAACAGATGAAATTTTCTGCTGACAGATCCGGCTCAGTGCCACGACCGGCATAGAGAACCAGTGTGGCCGGGGACACAATGGTGGTGTATGGGAGTGGACTTCCACCGTATTTAACAAGCATGAGGGCTTTGTTCCTTCTCAACTGTACCCTGGGTAAGTAAATTAACGATTTTGCGCGCTCGCATGGTGACCATCGCTGCAGGTACTCGGCTGACTTTTTTGATGGCCATCACCAAGTTGCGGTATGTTCTCCTTCGCGTCTGCTGCGTTGCTTTATTCACATCTCAATAGCTGGGAGGATCGTACGCCACGGTTCCGCGGATCGCTGGGAGACGCAGCGTACGCAATTGGTACCAGCATAACTACCCGTACGCTTGGGTGGGTGGTAGGATCGTGTACAATGTGTGAGAGACTTCTTCAAAGTCTCGTCGGTTGGTGTACGATTATGTAAGATATGTAACTTTCGTCCGTGTACACAAATGTTGCTCTTGAATGTAACCCATGATGTGGCCAAGCATCCAATACTACTGCCCCTGCACATCCGGCTCGAACTTGCAGTCTCCTCCACCACCCACTTTTTCTTCGTCCTCCGCCAGCTTTCACTCGTTGCATAATCTCTATTTCTGTGAAGAGTGCGACACCATCCGATGCAATCGATGTGTCTCAATTGAAGTCAGTGGCTATTATTGCCCAAACTGCCTGTTCGAGGTTCCTAGTGCGAGTGTAAGGGCAGAAAAGAACCGGTGAGTCGTATTTGACTAGTGTGGTTATCCACTTCACCATCTATAGATGTGCACGCAATTGTTTCTCTTGCCCTATATGCCGCTCTACTCTCTCTGTAGTAGCATCTGATCCCCCGGACGACGGCACTGGTCGACCTCCGACATCGCTCAGTAACGTCGGAGAGGCCCCATATTTCTTGTATTGTGGTCATTGTCGTTGGGACTCGGCCGAAGTTGGCATCACGTTTGAGAAACCGACTGGGTTAGCAGGTGAGCAGTATCGCTCCTTCATTCAGTCTTGCCTAACTAATAGCGATTAAATCAGCACAATTACAAAGGTTCGAAGATTCTGCCCCGGAATCACTTGAGTTTGAACGTTTGAAAGAGCACTTTGAGCCTTTTCTGCGTTCATCATCTCTTTCATCCTCATCGCACTTGCCAGCAGTATCATCCCATCACCTACATACATCCTCTGCCACAGCCGCTGCCTCCGCCGCGCTTGCACGTGATATTCCCGGGGTTGCAAGGTATAACCCACTTGGACGCAGTCGTGCCGGTCGAGATAGAACTGCAAACAAAGATGAGATGCCCGAGTACAAGAGCAGGGTTGAAACCGCTCTTTTCAGTCAGCTTGGTGGCAGTGGAGATATGGCCGATGTCGAACTTCTCAGACACATGGAGACCGCTGAAGAGGTGGCCAGGCTAGAACAACGGTGGGGAAACAGTTGGATCACACCACCGCGTTCGAGGTAATGTTAACGAGTTTATACAAACTAGTTGTTTGATGATGTTCAAGTGACCTGCGGCCTCATCGGATACCCCTGCACTCAAAAGTTTCGAAACGATGTCCAGCGTGCAGACACATATTAATCAAGCCGGAGCAAAAGGCGCAGTCCGTGCGTTACAAGATCAAACTCGTGGCAGCCAATTATTTGCCCGCCATTGCTGTTGGCTTTCCGCAAACGCAACCAACCAGGCGAGTGGCGAGCAAGGTACCCGGCACCGGTACCGATGCCAAGGGTGGCATTATGCATGCTGGAACAAGTAATCCCTTTCATCTCGCGCTGACTAACCCATTATACGATCCAATCCAAGTGCGTTTGTCTCCCCAAAGGGTTGCAGACGGACGATCATATCAAGTGTCGTTGCCAACCACGCCGTTTTCTGTCGCAGCCTTTGCAGAGGCATGGGAATACGACGATGACGAGGATATGTTTGGAGTAGAGGACGACGAACTCGGAATCGGGGTTGGAGATACTGGAAGAGGGGCCCGAGAGAAGGAGCCACGTGGCCGCCTCAAAAACGTTGGCATACTGGAAAAAAGGGCGAATGTGACCATCGTGGGAGGCGAGGTCAACATCAAGCCAGGTTTCAAAGGCAACGTCAAGGTTTGGGTTTTTCTTTCCCGACGATTGGGTACTGATCGGCTATGTAGTTCAATATGATGATCTCATACACGTACCGATCCGACGACCCCTTACCTTCCGAAGATGGAGCGGGCACACCATCCAGGACAGCAAAGGCTGCTGAAGTGAAAACCTTTTCGTTTTATACCGTGGTCGACCTCGGGTCCAGTGTGGTTACGAAGGATGACAAACCAGACTTGGATGTGTAGGATGAATTGTCTAGCATGCTGTGCAGATGCGTCGTGGGTCTTGAAGATGCCTACAATGTAATTTTATTTACCGTGGCTGCGGTGTTACTGCGCCATGTCACAGCTTGATGGTAAATTAGGACGTGGTATAAAATGTACCGTAAATGGGAATCGAGGCGGTCGGTGAGTCACACTAGTTACATCCGAGTCATTAACACTGCGAGATGACTTGAAATCACGGTGCCTGATTGATTACATTGGCCTGCTGCGCCGTTGTTTTCATCGAGTGGCATACCCATGAAAGCTTATATACAGCAACCTTGGGCACAAATGCGCTACTACCAGCCCCGAGTCCGCACAAGATGACGCACGATGATATTGCACCTCCATATGCACCTTCTCCGCCCTCCCCTCACTATTCAAGTGAGCCCCTACCCGGAGAGCAAACAGTTGAATTCACCCGCCGTGCCTCGTCACGACCTCCCATTGGAGTATATCGTAGAATAACGGACCGCCTTACCCTTATTCTCCGGGAACAAGATCCCGGCAGCATGCACCCTGTGTACAGTCGGTGTGGAATAATACACGGGGAAGTAGTGCTCAACAACACAACTGGTTTAACGTCCGTGATATTAAAGGTGAAAGTCGATCTCCACAAACTATTTGCATCGAGTTTTCTCACGATTTCTCAGCTAGAGGGTCACTTTCTTCTTCACTCTTCGGGGGTTCCAGTTTCGACGACTTTTCTTTCTACGACCTGTGTATTGTGGACTGCGTCTGATTCCCAACGTTGTCCTCGGTCTATCCCATTTGAGGTCATTCTTCCGCTCACCTTTGATGATGGTGGTCAGCCGCGGGCATTGCCGCCGACTTTTGAGAGCAGTCAGCCTCGTGCAGCTTGTTCATACTCTCTGACGGTCGAATTGTCGAGTCCACGGTGGTTCCTATCCGTTCTGAAAGGCAATGATGCGTAAGTACATGCTCATGCTAGATGGGACTTTGCTCATACTTTCGATCTCTAGTATCAAGGTGCCACTTATATACCGTCCGCGAAGTCGGCCGTATCTTCCGATACTTTCCAGTGATTTACAATTCATGTCCACTGTGAAAACATCACCCGAAGAATGGCATGAAATTATGTGTACCATCCCAATGTCGCAGAGTTCGAGGTTGGCACACGCTGAATGTCTCGTAAGTGATGTAGATCAGTGGAAGGATCCGTTCTCAAGTGCATAAAATGCCTAGCTTTTCATTCCATCCGGAAAGGTCTACGCCTTTTCGGATACAATACCCTTTCATCTACAGATTCGTGGCAGCCCTGCGTCACTTATCCCATTCCTGGAGCAAGGTCGAGCGGGATGTCAAGGGCCCGTTGACCAGTGGAATGGGGGAGTGATCATCAGGGTATATCTATTTCGGCAATGCAGCATTAGAATACACGGGCAACTTGCCACGTCGTCCTGCAGCCTTGGTGAAGGGAAATTGGAACCCTCGCAATACTTACCTTCAAGTCATCACACATTCGTACGGCATCCTCTCGGGGATGGCTTGGACACTCTCGATTGGGACGGTGTACTAAGATGTGGCAAGGACGTTACCGTCCCCGGTTTCTTTACTAACCAATTTTCCGTCAAGGTAAAATTATCCTTTGAGGTTTAACTGTCCGAATTAACCTTTTCTCTTTTCAGGACTCCATCGTTTTGTCAATTAGTCCTCGGCAACCGCTAAAGTCACCGCTGCTAGGGGTAACACATTCCTGTCCAATACGGCTCGTGACAGATACCTGGTCAGACGATGCCGTGACTTAATACGGGTGAGAGCGTAGCACGGCCGATCTATGTGAGCCCGGTAAATCCTGCTTCTGTTTACTTTTGATCCTGATTCGAACAAGGTTGCCTTGGGCTTCCACTACCAGGCTCGGTATCCGTTGATACCATCTCAGTAAACTTCTCGCCGAACTAACAGCTGCGACTACCTTGTGCGCCCGTAACTTCAATACTACGGATTCGATTCTCTCGCCCAGACGTCTAAGTTCTGTAATATTACTTGGTTTGTACTCCTATTCTATTACGACGGTAATGCACTGTAGCTATTTCACTTAACTTTATGCAGCGGGAAATTTAATGTTTACGCACCTGTGATTCTGTGAAAGCACTAGGTCGCATAGCTAGTGGGTGGTAAACGGCTGATATCACAGTGCAGCAATTTAGAATCTACTATTTGATTTGAGAGAATACTTAGTACTTGGGAAAACGTTGTCGGGGGAAGTATTTAGAAAGTCTAATTTCCGCAAATGAGGCTGAACACAACTTAGACTGGTATTAAAGTGTATGTATATGCACATGAGAAAATTAAAAGGATGTGTCCATGCGTATGCTATATCAGATGGCAATAATAAATGACCAAGCTGTGGATACTAGGCACGGAGAACTTCGAAATGTACCCCTATCGCACGGCCAACATGGCACGGGCATTAGTAGTCCAGATCACGGTCAGAAAATGCCGCCAAGGCTCCAAAAGTGTGGCCGCATACCATCATACTTGATCGAGAATCCGTGAACAGCGCAGAACGGACCTGCTGTGTGAAACTGTGCATATCATCGCCTAACAACGAGCAGAGTTAGTAGCCCTCCCATACTATATGTAGTACCACGGGCGTTTGATTACAAGCCGGTTGCAGCTATCCTTCCGACACAACTACTTCGTCCAGAACAACTGACAGTCGGAGGTTCGAAAGCTTCAAACAGGGGTATGAGTGTTTACTAATACCAGTGTGCTGGCAAAGACGAGACTCGACTGTTGGCAACTCCTCTCTGCTGCCACAGGCTAGACAGGCCGTCTTACAGTGTCGCAGCTGGAAAAAAATGTATGTACCTGATTGCGTTGGACATATGTCGATCCTGGTTCGCCGACATGAGCCTCTTGACAACTGGCATGTCAAGCAGCTTCAGAGGGATGGTCACTGGTAGCCGGTGATTCCTACCATCGGTTACCACCGGCTACCAGCTGACCATCCCTCCGAAGAGATTGATGCCTACTGGCAGTAACTACCGGTCGAAATGTATCGTGTTGCAGGCTGGCCTTTAAGCGTTCCCTCGTCTCCATGGTATTGGTGACTGTGTTTGAAGACTGGCAATCTCATTTATTTAAATAACGTTGACATATTATGTTGACCTGCCAGCCGGTTTATTTCGATCCCGAGTCCCGGCTATCAACCGTAGTTTCCTTGCCACCAATTAAGCGGATGTACGCGTTGGCGTCGCACTAGGACTCGCGCATCTTCCACGTGAACGATCCGACCGGCGGTACTTCAAGTTATGGTTGGTCAACCGATCACCACGTACTATGCCAACTTTTCTGCCGTACCTATACAGTTAGTCTCCTAGAGACTCGCGCGCCCAGCGGTTCGGATCAAAATTTCTCTGTTATCCGAGCGAGTTCGGATCTAACCCATTCGGGGACGCACAGCATGAGGCATCGCTTGTTTGCGTTATGGGCCGCTCAGGGCCTCAGGCGATTAGATGCGGACACTGCCCTCGGAAGCATCGCCTGATAACAAATCACACCGCAACCATGTTGGTTTGCCGACTGCATCACTCGGTGTGTGAAGCTTTGCAAGGCTGTTCTTATTTATAAAGACATGATTGTCGCGGCCTCTTTTCCCTACTCCGCTCCGCCGCTATGGCCATCATACTTTGCGACGCAGAACTTCCAGACTACTCACCCTCCATCCCACCTGATTACTCTTCCACGCCGTTACCTGGAGAGCAATGCATTCAAAAGTCACCAAAGCGGGCAGGTCACTACCACGAAAACTATGCTTTTACATACGAAGAACATGGCATGTCCCTCACATTGCGAGACTGTCGGGAAGAGAACGGCGTACCCACTTTTGGGCTGTGCAGTAATGTCTGTGGTGAGTTCGCACCGACAAGAAGGGAAAAAATTGTGTCTGTGGTTGTCAAGGTTTGTCTCACATCCCCATCCTAACGTTGTCGCCGTTTTTTGATGTCGACACAGCTAGAAGCACAAATTCGGGTGCAAGCGAGAGTGGGAATATTGTTGCATACTCTTTTCTCCAAAGAACGCCTGCTGTGGCAAAGAGGCAGTTCGACGAATGGCGTATGCCCCAGCCTCTTGCCCGTCTCGGTGTCCTTCCCTTTCATGTACTGGGACAAAAGTCGTGGCCGTCAATACCGTCTTCCGCCTTCCATGTCTGTTACGGACCCATGTCCAGCCGCTGTTGTGTACTCGCTGAGTATTGTGGTCCGGAATAGCTTCATTTTCTCCCGAACCAAGTCAGTGATACGTTTGTGTAATTGTGGGCTTTGAACTCACCCGAAATTGCACAGGGAAGTCCGTATGTCTGCGTATTTACGCTATAGCCCTCGGGTTCGTCCACCCAGACCATTGCCCGCGTCATTCCCTTCCTTGAAAGCCAACCCAGAGGAATGGCAGGAGGAGATCTGGGCAATGACCAAGACACCCTCGAATGAAGATAAAGAACCACTTGTTGCGCAATGCCACGTGAGTGATGTAGTGCGATACCATTCACGGGCGGCTAACCTGTCACAAGCTCTTCGTGCCTTCAGTTCGAGTGTTCTCATCGTCGGAGACCGTGCCGTTTCATATATCATTCTGTTCTTCGGAACCATTCTTGGGTAGCATCGCCAGACACATGACACAACACGCTGTCTCCCTTGAGAAACCCATCCATGTGTTCCTTCTCCGCCGGACGAGTGTATTTATCGGAAATTGGAAATGTATCGAAGAAGAAGTTCTCGGTACAGGCAGAATTGTCCCCAATCCCACCACGGCTGTCGAACCTGTCTTGGAGGACACAACGAGTCTGAGCTGGGATGGTGAAATTGAATGCGAGCAGCCGATTGAATACTCGAGCTTTTCCACCACTGTGATCGAAGTCAAGGTGAGTCCTGTTTGCGTGTGTAAGAGAAACGTGGCCATCTGAACACCTTGCGTATCAGGATTTCTTAGTGTTATCCTTGCTCGTGCCCCCTGGCCCGCTGAAATCCATTCCTCCAAAACTTTACCAGGCGTTTCCTATCCGCTTGGTCACACATCCTTGGCTCGACATATCATGAGTATGCTGCGAGTGGGGTATTTATTTAAATTAAGCTATTTAAACTCGGAGGTTTCGCAGTATCCTATTACACTGATATCATGCAGTAACGATTGTATACATACTAGATGGTAGTAGATAGTTATTAGAAAGTCGGGTATATTTTACAAGATGTACGCACCTAATGCAGATGGGCCACAAAACAATAACCATGTGACTGATCTTGGATTCGCACTGCATGTATTTAAATCCAGTGCAATGGAAGAGTTGTTTACGACCTTAGTAGTATACTTGTGTAAGCCATAGGCTGATATGTTTTCGGAGCGGTGCAGCCCCGTGACGTTACATTGATGGAACGCAGCACAGTCTGATGTGATAGCGATTTCTCTTCACTCCGACTTCAGATGTCTGTTTCAGACAAGGTCTACTCCCTCACCCATTCGCCAAAGACACTGACTGGGGCGTTCGCTGCTGCAACCGGACCAGATCAAGACCACGATGTCTCACCGGGTCGTCTGGCAAAGACGCTTTATGATGAACACAAACATCATGGCTCTTCTGATGGCAATCATGTAGACATTTTCCGGTCGCTTTTCCATCACATCGGGAAAGGGGACGTAGAGCGTATTCAAGCTATCCAGCCCACTCAAGCGGACCTCGATCGAGCTGCTGAGTGTGGCAATTTTGGTTCGCGACCCAGCGATCTGTTTCTCAAGGTCAGGACGTATCATATCCGATGATTACCATGCCAGCTCTATATGTGTTTTAGATATACGTAGACGCTCTTGCTACCCTCGACACCAACCCTTGGGCTGGCGTCGTATCCCCTCCTCTTTTAGGCTCTAGAGGGGTCGTGAATTTGTCCATAGTATCGCTGTAGGGCTTCTCTTTATATAAACGCGTACTAAAAGCCGACATGTTTACAGGATACCAGACATCATGCAGCACTACTACGACTGTATCGTCAATGCAAAGGATGAAGTGTTTCTCGCTACAAACTATTGGGAGGCGTCCAAGGCCTCTAAATTTGTCTGCGACGCCTTCAAAGAACTATCCAGGCGGGCTGAGCAACGGGGAAAGAAAGTTGTCGTAAAGATGATTTACGACCGCGCAAACTTGAAGACGCTTGCAAAGAGCCATGTTCTTGTCGGTGAGGAAGAATGGCTGAGCGATGAGGTCAAACTGCCGAGTAGAAGCGAAATGCCTTGGCTCGACTTTGAGCTCATCAACTTCCACCAGTGAGTGAAATCTTGGAGAGAGTGATTCGCATGACATGATTCATTCATCCAAGACCTTTGCTAGGAACATTCCACTGCAAGTTCATGATCGTCGACCGGAAGGTGGCGCTAGTGAACTCGAATAACATTCAAGATCGTGCAAATATGGAAATGATGGTACACCTTGAGGGTCCCATTGTGGATAGTTTCTACGACATGGCCCTTATCAGCTGGTTTCGGCCGATGCACCCGAGGGTGCCTCTGTTGGATCGACCATGCGAAAGGCCCGAGGGTGGCTACAAATTTGGAATGGACAATGAATACGTATCAGTACATCTCCTCGATGGAAAAAAGGGGGCTGAACTTTACCACAAACTGACGGGTGAAGAAATCGTCCCTGACGCAGCATCAGGTGACAAAATCTTTATCTCGGGGAAATATCAGACGATTACGGAGCACCTGAGTCAGTGCTTATCTGTATTCGCACGACTTGGGGATTCATGTTTTTGATTCTAGATGCAGATAATCAACCCAACACACATGGGACAATTGAATATGAACCTCCTGCGTCAGCTGATGACGAATACTTACCTCACACCTTCCATGCACCACACGAAGAATGTCCTATGGTCATCTTGAATCGTGCGCCATATGGAAATATGGGCAACCCGGATAGCGCAATACTGAATGCGCAAGACGCTGCTTGGCTTGCGGGTCTCAAGTACGCCAAGAAGAACGTATTCATTCAGTCACCAACATTTAACGCCGTACCCGTGGTCGAAGGCGTCTTGAACACCGTGCGTCGCGGAATCGAGTGTACGCTATATATAGATGTCGGATACAACGATGGGGGAGAAGTGTTGCCCGGACAAGGTGGGATCAATGAGGAAGTTTCGAAACGAATGTATGCGCAGCTCGAGGACGAGGAAAAGGAGAAGCTTAGGTTCTATTGGTATACTGGTAAGCCTGAGCGCGGTCAGATGGTGGCACAATGCAGCAACGTGTGGACAGGAAAGGATCAGATCAAGCCGATCAACGCGTCTGCACAGAAACGGAACTGCCATGTACGTATTCTATGTATTTCATGCTGTGTGGCCCATCTAGAGGCATGCGGCCACAGGTGAAGTTGATGATCATCGACGATGCTGTGGGCATCGCGGGGAACGGGAACCAGGGTGAGTTCTGTGGGCGGTGGTGATTCTGTCTGACACGGGGTCTGCCAGACACACAGTCTTGGTTCCACAGCCAGGAGGTGAACGTGATGATTGACAATCCGGAGGTGTGCAAGGACTGGCGGGACACGATCAGACGGGTGCAGAACACGCACCTGCATGAGCTGCAGAAAGACGGGGTGTACCTAGACGAGGAGGGGAATCCGCTGACGGACTCGACGGGAGTGGGGAGCGGGCTGAGAGGGATTATGAAAGGCGTGCAGGGGTCGATTGCTCGGGCGCGTGGCAAGGGCGGATTTTAGTATGTCAGCACATGCCAGTTGTTAGTCACGTCGACGTAACATCCATATGGTCTCCTCCATTCCACACGGTAACCCAAACTCTAATCCGTGGCCCACAAGCCCGGAGAAACACCCAATCAGTCCCGGCAAGTCCACTCCAAATTGTCCAGATGTGCATCAAACTTTGCTGTCTCCACACACCAGGTCATAGCACCCTCTTGCAGTCCAACGTGGGCCCACAACAAGGTGCGACGCGCGGAGTGGGAAGCCAGTTTTAAGTATAGCTTAACAAACCATATGGTGGTAGAACACTACCAATCACACGTTCACTCTTCGCCTCCGGGCGCACGTCTGTGCATCTTACCAGTGCACTCCCATGCCCGCAGCCAGTCTGCCCGAATACACCGCTCCTCCGTCGTCCCGCTTTTCGCCAACCTACACTGCCATACCCAGCCCGAATGAATCTCAGCTGGCACTCAACCCCCGTCCGCGGCCCAGCAGACCACCCCGCTCGTTCGTCAAGCAGACGAAAAGCGGTAACGTGACGCTGAGATTGGTCGACCAGGACGTCCCGGCAGAGTTTCCTGCGTATGGTCTTGGCGCCTCCGTCCAAGGCACGGTGGAGATCAACAAGACCGAGGGCATCACCAGTGTCGAAGCACAGGCCAGTCGGTCGATTCTTGGATAGGGGTGCATCATTGACGAGTGCACGTTCAGGTCGAGGGTATCCTCAAACTCGAAGAGGTAGCGGAAGGCGGTGCGGCTACTCAGACGCTATTCTCGACCAAGAGCATACTTTGGGTCAAAAATAGGATTCAAGACGCACCGTGTCCCAGTGCCTTGCGGTTTAGCTTTTCGCTTCCCACAACGTATTCCGATGGCGACAAGACGTATGTACGTGCGCGAGCAGGTTTTACAGTGACACTATCCTTCACACGTCACGCTAGTCTTTGCCACCGAGCTATGAAGCTCATCTTTCAGGCCTCCCGGGGTTCCGGGCACATGTCGGCTACAGTCTGCGCGTGGCTGTGATCAAGCCTAATGATGTTTCTAATATGGTTAAATCCACGATTTTTCGCAAGGATGATTGGTACGTTGGTACCGGCATGACATTTCGACCGTCAGCGTTCATTGTTCCATACAGGACTGTCTCTACGCCATTCTTGTATCTTCCTCGTACTCGACCCTCCGTGCCAATACCTGTCCCTCTCGTAGCTACCGCTTCTAGCATTGGGTTCGGGGAAATGCCACAATGGAAGATGTTTTCTTCGGTCGTTACGTCTAATCGACGAGGGATACAAGATCTGGTAGCCAAGGTTGGTTTTTGGTCCATCCTCTTCGCACGGTTATGACACGGTGGAGTTAGTTGTACATCCCTGCGACACGAATATTTTGCATTCGGCAGCCCATCCCTTTCCACTTATCGTTTCATTCCGACGCCAAATCTTTACTTGCATTTTCATCGCTCGCTCCCGTGGCTGGCCTGGCTACACTGAAGAGACAGGTCACAAGGATTCAACTCATGCGACAGACAACGGTCGACGTTCGGTAAGCCGTCGAATGACGCAGATTTTTCTATTCTGATCTCTACTCTAGCAATGCCATCGTTTTTGGCACAAAAGCAGACATCTGGCGAGTAGATTGTATTGGTGAAGGCGCATTCAGAAACACCGTACGTACGCAGTCTGGTGCTACTGGACACATTATTTTGACGCTTCACAAAGGGGAACGGAGTTAACTGGACGGCGTTCTCTGGCGACGTTTTCATTAGCGATGAGGTCAGAGTTGGGGGATTCAGAGCTAGTGGGTTCTCCATACGGGTACGCTCATCTGGATTGTGGCGATCGCAGTCCATTGAAACCGGAACTAGGACTTTCTAGTGCTGACTGTAACGCCTCCTGAACTTTCCAAGTCGGCCTTCAAGGAGCTTAGGACGGTTGTTCCCATTCGACTAGCCACTGATCGCTGGTTCGACGACAGCACGGGTCTTGGACCGTATGGTCCGCCATCTATATCCTCGTCCGAGGAGCTTGATGCAGCGCCGGTCCTCCCGTATACCCCTATTAGATGATGATTCACGACTGCTTTGCCGACGAATGGAGTCATGCCTAATGCAACGAGATGCCTGGACAATAGATTCATCGTTTCTTGGGGACTCTTGCATGCAGTAATTTACCGAGCAAGTCTTTGCCATTAGCGTAATTAAATAGTTCCCTCTCCTCCACGAAGTCTGTAATGCCATCTCAGTTGAACGTTTGGGCGCATCATTCAATTGTACTTTGTCGCGGTGTGAGGCAGAGGTGAAATTTGGGTGCGCTCAGACGAGAAAGTGGGGGCAGAGACGACTTGTCAACTAGGCTCGTAGTCTAATCTTTTTATACTATTTATTTCGTCTACTGAATTTAGGGGTGTAGCTCTAGCCCCTCACGCATAGTTTGGGGTGACTGCGCATAACTCCTTGGGCCGAGTGTCAGTTTGTTCATGTTTGACCCTAATGTTTTAGTCGTAGTGATTCAACATACTTAGTGATGTCATATCACGTGGGTCATTGGCATATAGTTGTCCACTGTCATCGAGGGGAACGTTGTGCTAAATCATCATGGCGAGCGAAACAACACCCTCGCGAATCATTGGCGAAGCCACACCGCCCACTGAGATAGAGCAACAGCAACCTGCCCCAACAACGCCGACATCTGTGGCAGGCCCGTTGACCTCGGAAGTCAACGCTAGTCCTTCTCCCCAAGAGGGTAATGCCACACACACACCGGGTTCTGTTCCTGAGTTGCTGAGCTTCCAGCAGCTTCCGCGCCTCCGGGTGACGTGCCTGCGGACCAGATCAAGAAGCCGTCCGAGGTCAATCGAGATGATCCAAATATCAACGTCGTAGAAGTCCCCTCACGCAGCACGACATTTAAGGAGCAAGTATATGGTGAGTTGGTTTCTGTGTCGCTTCTCGGAGGTTCTTTGACAATATTGTGGCGAGACGTCAGGTTACGCCACGGTGAGGTTACGTCCTTGAGGTTTGACCTTTGGGTTGCTGACATTGCTTGTTTGTGCGGGATGGAAAAGTTGATCCGTGGCACGGTGAGTTGGGCAGTTTCCGTATTGTCGAGAAGCTGGGTCTGATGGTTGACGGGACAGGTGCTTGGTCAGCCGGGCGTCAAAGAACAAGGGCAACAAGTTCTTCGGGGAGAACAAGGCATTGCCCTTCGCCGAGGCTCGAAGTCAAGCAAGTAGGGCTGAATTGTATCTTCACTCTGTATTATAGTCTTTCAAGTCTGTTGTCTGTAACATTGAAATGTCCTTGTGTGAGATCATGCGAGCGCCTAGCAATGAGATCTGAGATCTAGCAGTCTGTCGCTATGCAATCGTTATTTAAAGGCTAAACCTAAATTCGAGGGCCTTTTACAATGTTTCAGAGGGAGTCCGCCTGACGAGTTTCAGCAGTGAAACGAACCGCACTCTTGTTTCTCAGCGTATGTACTCGGGTAACTTTGGAGACGAATTTCCTCTGGGCGGGTTTTGGGCTCTGATTCCGGTTTCTTTCTTTCGCAAAAACGTACAGGCGAATGGCAGTTCCAGTGCAACCACCCTGATCGGAGTGATGACGGAACGCCGTTCCTTGCCATTTTCATATGACGTAAACCTGGAAAAAATCCGACCAAGCCAACGAACGCAGAGACCCACACTCTCACCGTCAGACTCACTGATATGCTGTCCGTAGCAAGCCCCATTGACATTTCGCTGTGCAAGCCATCCTTGCGCGATGTAGATATGGTGTTGCCGACGGAGCGGGCACCAGTGACGGTCATCAATCCCGTCGTCCCCGCCTGCGAGTATGCGCTCGAGGTGCGTAAGTATGTCTGGTGTTTTGCCGAGTTGTTCTAAAAAGGATCAACTAGGAAACGAACATTGTACACATCAGCGAGGATGGGGTCAAGAAGGCTGCCGAGTATGTGCGTATCTACGCTTTCCCCTCTCTTTTTCTATTTTATTTTTTTGCTACGCGAATCTATGGCTGAGAGCGGAGGGCGCCAGATTTTGCTTAGAATGTTGGTAGAATCGTACTCGCCGCGGACATGGCGGACGCACCCGCTGCACATTTGTCCCTCAGAACCATACTCGAGCTCAGATCCATTGACAAAAGAGTGTCTTAACTGGCTATTCCTCATCGGGTCGCTCAACTTTAGCTTCTGGTCGGAAAGGGACGAGGGACAGTACGGAGTGGAATGGCGTGCGGGTTGGGAGACGGAGAGACGGGAGGTGCACACTGGGTACTGGAGCCTCGTCGCAGCACTGAATCGAGGTGCGTCGTCTCCACGAACTTGCGGGGATAGCGGGGAGTGACAGCGATGCAGCGCTAGAAGAAAATATACCAATCACGGACCCGGCGTTTTACTCGTCGGAGGTACTCTGTCCAGACGTGCTCATTGCGCACGTCTTCCGACCTGCGCCAGGGTCAAAGGAGCACTTGTCACTGCTCAAGGAGCGGATTGGCATCATGCGGCAAGTTGGCAGCATCCTCTGCAATGTAAGTCATCTATCCGGTCCGTGATCGACATTCCCAGCTTACTGACCCATACAAGTCCTTTGGCGGATCGTATGGGAGCTTCTTGAATGCCTTTCAGAGAACGCGACGTGGCAAAGGCACCGCACTCGACCTTGTCCTTGCCATCACAGACACTTTTCCCTCCTTTAGAGACGAGCAATTCATCGCCGGTCATCGGGGTGCGTGTCTTCTGCTTGTATTCTTCTTCTTCTCATCCAACGGTCAGTCTTCTTCTGGAAGCGTGCCCAAATCCTCGTCGCCGAAACTTGGGCCGCCTTCTTTCCCCCCGACCCCTCCGGCCCCCATCCCCTCTTCCCTCACACTCCCGGTCCTCGCATATCTTCCCTCACCATGTTTGCAGACTACCGTGTGCCCCAGATCCTCCACCATCTCGGCATCCTTGTCTACCCATCCTCCTTACAGGAAAAGCTGCGCAATCGCGAGTACATCCCCTCAGGGTCACCCGAGGAGCTCAGTCTGAGAGCAGCAAGTATCGTCAGTGTTGAACGTGTCAGGGATGAGATGCTCAGGCTGTGCGGCGATGCTAGGAGCGAGTCGTTGACCGAGGTGAATAGCGTGTTGATTGATTTTTATCTTTGGGACTTGGCCAAGAGAATAGAAGAGGGTGAAGATAGAGTAGACGGGTTCGAGACCGTAGAGATGCTCCCTACCCATAGAACGAGGAGTATATGGTACTAGTTAGAAATGTTATCCTACTATTAGTTCACTGTAATCCCTTAAGTACGAGCAAAACAAACCAGCTTGGGGCCCTTATTCCTCTGTCTTGCGCTTCCTCGGCCGACCGACTAGGTTCGCAAAATTCCTCCTTTCCGGGACCACCCACTCCATCCCAACCGCCTGCAAAATTTCCTCTTCCGTTTCACTGGCGACTAATTCCCAATGTCCGCCACATTGCTTAATATCTCTTTGTTTCTCGGTTGTGTCCGCTGAAGCCGTCGTACCTGTTTCCTGCCACCTCCACAACCCATACTCATTCAAGCGATGGCCAAGTCTGGAAGCAGCTTTTCGCACAGCGACATTGAATTGGTTGTCACCCGTCAATGCTATCAAAGCTGCACCTGCACACTGGCGTGGGACGCAACTAACCTCTGGCGTTTAGTCGCTGGCCGCACACAAGCCTTTTGCGAAGCAGACTCACTATATCTCAGCGCTGAAAAACTGTCCTTGACGACTTTGTATGCCTTGGATTCTATCTGCCCTCGTCTCCCACCCATTCCCTTCTCCCCCGCTCTCGGTCCGTTCTGGGATTCGGATGACCCCAGTCCACCTCTGGGTGCCGGTACTGATCGTCCTGGCTACAAGTCCTCGGCACTCGAGTGGTAAGATAATCTCTGTCGACAATATTGTGGTATCTGGGAGGCGCTTGGACTTGGACTTGGACTTGGATTCAGGGTGACTTGCAAAGAGCAAGGGCACAGTTGCGAATTTGGATCTTTGCTTTATGGTAGTATCAACACTTGGTGAACCTTGGGGTGGAAATATGCCAGCAGGTTGAGAGTGAAGCATGACGAGAGTGATGTGCTGAGCGCTGGTTGTACCACGACGACTGCAAGAAAGGGAAAAAAAATGAGTATCCTCCCGGCAAATTCGAGAAGATCATGAAGCCTACAAGTCACCACTCAGCAAGATAGTGAATTTGGACGAAATATTCTGTGTCACAAAGTCCTGTTGCGAGGAACAGGATGAGAGACTAGACGCATGCGAGCATATGGTACATACACGGACCGCTAATGCTTGTTCATGAACCATACGACGATCTTCTGCAATCATGTATTGTGCGTTAATCTGCTGAGAACGGCTCAGCATTTTGAGGAATTCGGGCTTCATGAGATCCTGAAGAGATCTACAACCTGCATCGTGGAGCGCGTTGGCTTTTGATGAACTGTGCACAAGGAAATGGGCTACAGTGCGTGGAATGACGACAGGTCTACACACCCTAGCCCGCTGACTGTTAACAACATGGACACCACTTGGTCTCTGCGTAGTCCGTCCAGGGTCTTGGAGGGTTTGGCTTTGGTGTGCTCCGTCAGGGACTTGTCAGCCTTCTTCGACCTCGTCGGCGTGGACGGTTCCTGTAAATGAATACGAAGTTACGAGGTGAGAGTAGAGGGAAATAACCCACGGACATATGGGGTTCCAGAAAGGTAGGCATCTATGCGCTTTGCAATGCGTACACCTATCCCATCAAGCTAGGAAAGAGTTCATGATGCCAGAATAAATATTATACAGTAATGATGAACTTACATACTTGACTTGCTCGACGGACCGAACTTGCTCCGGTAACTGACGAATGATATCCATCGCTTTCGAGTAGGCCCGCACCTTGTACGAATTCGGTGACGCAGAGGCTTTCTCCTCTTCCATGTCTGCAACGCTCGTCAACACTTTTTTGCCAGCTCTGGCGAGGAAACTTGCATCTCGACAACAGTTGGATCAGCTCCTCGTTTGGCCCTGGGGCGGTCGAATGGCGTCTTAAGCAGGGTCGTGCAAGATATATAAGAGTGGACGTTGGTTTCCTGAGGAGTGCAGACAGCATCATAAATTGACTCAAGCTGGTTGACGCCGACGACGTTGAGCGCGCGAAGCGAAAGCCAGAACGCGTGTCTCAGGCGGGGGTCGGTGATTACATAACACGCGTCTTTCGTTCTCGGCTAGACTCGACATTGCCCTCAACGATGACCGACACACCGCCGCAAGCGTCGACGTCGTACCCGACGACCAATATGACTAGTCTGACAGACGCACAGCTCAGGCAGACAATCACCCAGCTGTCCAATGCTGCATCCAGTCAGTTCCAGCCATACATCGCAACCGGTGCACAAGCCCCATCCAAGGGTATGTGCATCTCCATGGAGGGTCCGTCCTTGCGCTCCTAACTTTCCCTCAGCCTACCTCAAAAATGTTCACACTTGGTCGACGACCGCGACGACGGGCAGGGCCGGGACGCGTTCCCGCCCTCGCGCCGCCAAGGCCACGCCCGCGACACCCGCTCCCACCACCTACATCCCCGCGGCGTATCAGCAGCCGCCCCCACCATCAGGGCCCATAGCACCCGCCCCACCGCCGCCTCCACCCAACCCCCCAACCCATCCCCTCCCGGTGACCACACAGGCACTGCACTCTACCTACCCTTCTCGTCTCCGCACAGGTATATCTCTCCTAATGCAACCTATTCTCAATGTTGCTTCTACCACTGCCCGCACGTCGACTCGCCGTGGAGGCATGGTCAACTATGCTGAACCAGGGTCAGGGGATGAATTTCCCGATGCTGGTGCCATCGACTCGGATGACTCCGACTTTGTCGCAAGTGGCGGCACTCGGACAGCCTTGCGACAGTCCCGATCACGCATGGGCACTGGCATGTCCGTCTTCCATTCTGGGAGCGGGCTATCGACACCTCAGCCTCAACCAGTGCAACTTCAATCGCAGCAGCTGAAGCCAGCACAGACAGAAAAAGCGGAGCTGGAGCAGAGCTATCTGGGCATGATCCCTTCATCCCGATTTATTAAACCCAAGCCTGTGGGCCCCACCGCACATGAATATCCGTGAGTCTTCTTCCCAGAATTTTCTTCAATGGAAACTATGATGTCTCAATGTTCATTTCTCCGTCACGCTGATCATCGATGTTAATATGATGGAACGCATAGATCCACTGATGCTCTCGAAACTCATTCCTTGAAACGCACCTCCCTTGTTCCCATCCGTGTGGAATTCGAGACCGAGACACACAGAATTCGAGATTGTTTTGTCTGGAACCTCTACGAAACGCTGATCAAGCCAGAAACGTTTGCAAAGATTTTCTGCATGGACCTTGATTTACCGATCGTTCCTTGGGCCGAGACTGTCGCTAATCAAATTAGGGCACAGCTCGAAGAGCACGAGGGTGTCGCTTCATTGGATCTGGGTGTGGACGATTCTATTCACAGGCACGCGGACAGGGTTGGTGAAAACGTCGAAGAAATTCCCGAGTGCAGAGTCATACTCAGCGTGAGTCGCCCTCGATGTATTCGTCTTTCCCACTGTGCATTTGCACCCTAATCGAACGTGCGCGCAAACGAGACGATCACTGACTAAGCGCCACCGGTGCATGCGACGCACAGATTGACGTACAAATAGCAACCTACCACCTCCTCGATCACATTGAGTGGGATCTTCTCTCGCCCCTAACGCCAGAGGCATTTTCCCAACAACTTTGCACTGAACTCGGGCTTTCTGGAGAGGCGGTCCCACTCATTGCGCATGCGGTACACGAGGAGCTCGTGAAACATAAAAAAGATGCCATAGAGTGGGGCGTCATAGCTGGGGAACGGGAACCAGCGTCCTCCACGACGGAAGGCCCCACGGGAGGAACAGGGACTTCCTTGGGTGGCGGTGCTATGGTGATGAAAGACAAGACGGGTCTTGGAGGGTGGGGACGCACACCAAAAGATGGGAGGGGTCCGAAAACCCTGAAGAGTGTGTGGAAGGAATGGTCGGAGGCCGAGGAGTTCAGGACACGGTTTGAGGTACTGAGTGCAGAGGAAGTGGAAAGAAGGGAGATCGAGAAGGAAAGGGCCAGCAGGTGGGATGGCTTCTTGAACATTTCTGCGATTTCTCGGACCGCTGAATTTGATGATCTGCAGACGCTTGCGCCGGGAGACATCGAAATTCCAGACGACAAGGACAAGGCGACGATGAATACATCCGGCCCCAAGTGCCACTATCAACACAGCACCTATGTTCATTCCGAGTCGTGTGTACCTTGCTATTCGCCCCGACAATCTTATTTCGGTACTTGTTGTCACGTCATGTCGGTGTGCATCGACTTGTACATGGATTTCCTGCCCTTGGTCTCATGGCTTGCCACGCAGCTCGTCGCAAGCAGACAGTACGCTGAGGACATGGAGTGAGAAAACGTCAGGACCCAAACGTTCATTTCCGAGCTCCAATTGTATTCCGACTGCTACCACTGGCGGATTGGCAAGACTCGGCTGGGAGATAAGCTGGGAAGAGGAAGGCTGATTCGCAAAACAAATAGCCGAACTTTAACTCTGAAACATGGGAAGCTTCGAAGAGCAAATACGTATGTCATCCGAGTATACATGCTATGCAATCGTGAGTACAAACCAGTGGGGTTTGTTCGCCAGGAAAGCTGCAACGTTGCGTCCGCGCGTGTAGAAGATTGATTATCGGGTACACATGCAGCGTGAACGGAAGGATGGCTAACGGTCGATTACACCCTGTTCCATATTGACAGTAGATGTAATGAGCGAAATCGACGGATGGACGCGGAACGAGCGGGATTCTCTTCCATTCATTCAGATAAATAATAGGAGGCTCCATCGAATGCTCTATACAGCCTCCTGGGCGCATTCCCAACATTTTTGGAAGGATCAGGATGGGACCAGTGTCCGCCGTCCTTGTCGGTATGGAATGATGGGTAGTGGAGGGAGATGGCGGGCATCGCCGAGTGGGGAGAGCAGAGACTCTAGAGGGTGATTGGGGGGATCAGGTGATTGAGATACGGTCTCTGAGGTTATCGAGTTGGGCAGAATCCGGGTATTTCCTCGGCGGTCACACCTTCCCAAGTTGTGTATTCATTGTGGCCGTTCCTGTGTGGAGCTGTGGTTAATTTAGGACAGTGAGCCTGGCTACATTCTTGGGGTGATGTCGAGGACGGAACCGTGCACGAATCATGTGTCCAACTGAGGCACGTCGTGGCATGGAAGGTGGCAAGTCGGGGATTTTCGATGCAAGAGAGTCGTCACCGGCTGGCGGAGGTGGTAAAGGAGATGAGCCGAGTGACATTTGATTTCGCCACCGGACGCACTCCGCGGATCTTATTGGTACGACATTGCAATGCAGCGATGCTGTACGACGAGGGGTGGGGCATGGTGTG
>JBBPSN010000064.1:19045-53986 GCA_038093615.1 Austroboletus olivaceoglutinosus | reverse complement strand
TGGCTTCTCGGCCGCGTCGCTGAAGCTAAACAAACGGACTCGCAGCATCGAGATGCACAAACAGAGCATCGCGGAGTACGAGTGGCCAAACGGTTCGTATTGGTCCTCCCAGGCAAAGGGCAGCGACCGAATCTGAGATGGAAGATGGACGGAGTGGTGAACGTCGTGTTGATTTATGTGATGCAAGGATTTCTGGTACGATCGGATATGCATACTCGCCACCTTTTAGATCGTTGTCAGTTTTTCGTCCTACACAGCTGCGCTTCCGACGCTGTTGTTCCCTTTTTTTTTTTCCACGCGAGCGAAGACGACGTGGTGTCGAGCTCGGCCGCGATGACGTATGTTACGCACGTTCGAGAGGACTCGTATTGATCCCGAAACGAAACCGTTGTCGATTCCCACTCGCGTTTGGTGCATCTCCGTTGCTTTTGATAGTAACGAGAGGGCTGCAGGCGTGCTGTCACTAAAGAATGCCGTTTCGGGCTCGGGAAACGTTGCGGTTTCATGCAAGCCATCATCGATACTGTGACAACTCACGTTTGTAGTGAGCCGACACTCCAATCATGAAATGGAACAGTCACGGCTGCACGAGATTTTGCGAGGCGACACTCATGTTGCATCAAAACTGAGACACTGACTAAACCGACATGTTTCAAAGGAAAGCCCGCGACGGTTAATCACGTGTCGGTAGAACAATCAGGAAATGTCTCGTTCAGGCAAATACATGCAGAAGAAAACTGGGGAATACGAACGGATGTTACTACATGAGGGAAGCAAGAAGAGGACGCTACACGTAGATGTATCACCACAACATTTCAACCCACAGAGCGCTAAATGGTTTGATAACTCCCTAGGACAACCCGTCAGACCGTCTGACAAGGACCATACGAAGAAAAAACGCACATATCCGGGCCTGCCAGTCACCACTGCCGGTGGCCAAAATGTTCCCCGCGGGGCTAAGGTCTATTGATATCACTGCACAGCGTCAAACCAGAATCGTGATCCGGCTTATTTACTACTCACCAGAATTCTTGTGACCCTGAAGCATACATTGCACAGTAGCACTGTGCGAATCCCAAAACTGTACACCACGGTCCTTCGACCCTGAAACGACCCATTGGCCGTCGTGTGATACAGCAACGGACAATACATAGTCCTATCAAAAACCGAGACTAAGTCCACCGCCAATCATCAATCGTTTGACGCACCGTATGGCCCATGAAGTTCATGGTACATTGACTCCCCTTTTCCAACTCCTTCTTGCCATTCGCTGTCGTGTCCTTTCGCTTGGCAGCGTTCACCAAGCCGCTCACGTCCCAGTATTTCAGTGTCTTATCCAAGCTGCCGCTTACCAAACCCTTGCCATCAGGAGTGAAAGCTACGCTATACACGCTGTCTCTGTGGCCTCGTAGTCGCTCGATCAACGTGCCAGTGGCAACGTCCCAGATTCGGACCACTGTATCGAGACTGCCTGCAGCGACGAGTTGTCCGTTGGGGGAGATAGCAACTGAAGTCACTCCTGCATCGTTGTTCAACGAATCAGGATCATTGATGGTGAGGACTTTTGATGAGCCATCAACCATATCCCAGATTCGAGCTGTCTTGTCGCCCGAACCCGAGACGATCAGGCGACCATCCAACGAAAAGTCGAGAGAGTAAATTTCCTGCTGATGGCCATCAAAGACATTGCGGATGCGCTTCTTGGCGATATCCCAAATCTATTGATTGTGAGCAATTTGATTTTGCGAAAAGAAACCACGCCCACTCGTATTTGCTTGTCTTCTGCGCCTGTCGCCAGATATTTACCATCAGGACTGAAGCACACACTGCGGATGTACAAATCTCCAGCTTTCCCGGCAGACTCGTCAGCAAGGACACTAAGGGTAGACAAAATGACTACTCTAGCATTAGACAGAAGAGAGATGGTCACGCACCACGTCTTGGCTCCAGTCTTGGTATCGTAGATCTGTGCCGTACGATTGCAGCCAGTTGCAAGAAACTTTCCATCTGCGGAGAATCGCACACAGCACACAACACTATTAGGCCAAAATGAGCGCTATCCGGCATGATTAGTAAGATGGCACATGGACTTGCCTCTCGTGCATGAGGGTGTGCACCAATGCTACATCAAGCACCCTTTTCACTTTTGGGTTGAAAACTGCAAACCAATCACTCCCCTCCTTTTTCAGTTCCGGAGGGACGTTGTGCGGATCAAGGTCGTCCGGAAACTGACTGCCATTAGAGGTAATGCTGACCGGGGCTAAAGAGCTGGAAGAGGGTGGGGGTTCGACAGGAGCAGAGGGTGGCGGGTTTCCAGGACCTGGAGGATAAGGTCCATGTGCGGATGGGGGCGGGGGAAGACCAGGACCCTGGAAAGTGGGCGGGCCAGCTGGAGCGGCAAGCTTGGGGGTGGGACCAGGAACGAGGGAAGGGCTATAATGATCTATTGCAGATAGACAAGGAGAAAAGGGAGTGCGATACCCATGAGGGGGTGGAGAACGTGTGGAGGTGAGAGGAAACGGTTTACCTGGACGGTCGCCCTTCATCCGCTCGGTTTTGATACGCTTTGGGTCGCGAACTTCGACCGGGCGATCACGGTCACGATCACGCTGCTCACGGTCACGATCCCGAATCTCGCGCTCGCGGTCACGATCACGTTCGCGGTCCTTCTCCCGTTCTCGATCGCGGTCTCGGTCTCGATCACGACCGTAGTAGGGATCAGTGTAGGACCCGGGACCGGTGGCTGGGAGTACACCGGGTACGGATGCGGGGGGTGCAGGGGGACCGGAAGGACCGACTGAGGCGGGACCCACAGCAGGGTGGGGAGGTGGATTTGCGGGAATGCCTTGGCGGGCAGCGTGAAGTTCTGCTCGCAAGCGAGAAAGCTCGTCCTCGTATTGCTGCCGTATTTTTCCGTGCTGAGATTCGAGCTCATACAGGGACTGGCGGATGATGTTGAGTTCGTTGATTTGGGAGGTGACTGGGGAGGGGATGAGATTTCGAGGGGAAAGGGGCGGAAATGGATACCTTTGGACTCGTATTCGTCTCTCTGGTTTCTCAAGAGGCCGAGATCGGAGGAGAGGACGTCGAATTCCTGGCGAATGGTATCAAAGGCCTCGTTGAGCCTGGTGTGAGTATGCTGGCTTGGCCCCTGAGCGGGAGGGCCCGTCGGCTGGAGGCTCCTATGCTGGTTGAGAGGGACATGTCAGAGGAGTCGAGGGGAGAGGACGCATGGGTGGAAGGGTCGGCTGAAATTTTGCGGGTGGGGCGGAGCGGGGGAAGCGGGCAGGGAGAGGGGGGAAGGGGAAAGGGGCGATGGGGAGGGGGAGACGGGGGGGGAGGGGGAGGAGGAGAGTACTTACGTTGTAGATTGTGGAGGACATGGAGGCGGTTGGGAAAGTTCGGGGAGGGAGTTGATCATCGCCTTTATAACGAACGCTCGTCTTGGACCCTGCGTTCGCATTCTTTCCCACGTTTGGCGTTCCCGGCGGCAAGTCCATTTCGGGAGTATTAGCACAGCAGGAACGGACACGTGACCGGTGTACAAATCGGGCAGTAATTGTTTAAATTTGTCATACGATTTGAACCCCGCGAAGATGTGATGCTAAACACGAGGTGCGGGTTCTCCCTCAGCCCTGGTCCTCGTTGGAGGGTCGTTCTTACGTAGACTACGCCGTCTGCTATCATAGCAGCTGCTAGCCTACGATGCGTCATATTACGCCGCGGTGTCTGTTGATACCGGTCTAGAAGTACTCGCACGACTGTATAACCTCACCCACGTCCTCTACCCTCCAGCGTCGCCATGTCGCACAGTCTCGACCCCTTGACCGCCCCGTCCTACTCTATCAAGGAAGGAAATGGCTGGCTGGCCGTATTCAATCCTGATGCCCGGCGTCAGATGGACGTACAACTCCGCTCCACTTTTACCCATAACAGGTACGTCTTTTTCCCATTAGCACCATCCTATTCCCTCTCAACACTTTCCAAATAGCGCCGTCTGCCGCGTCAAATTCTCTCCTGACGCTTCCCTGCTCGCAGTCGGAATAGACAACGCAATCCTCCTCTACAACATCCAGCTCCACACAAAGTTGACGTGAGCGCCCCCGCCCGACCCCCGCTCCCGTAATAACATCATCCATCCAGCTTCTTTTTTGGCGCTGAACAGCATGCACCCAAGGCCAACCACGCTCGCAGCGTCACGATAAGCCCCGACAACAAGCTGCTCGTAGCCGGCTCAGAGGACAAGTACATTCGAGTGCGTCGACCGTCACTGCCATCCCACGGTTGCTTGACACGACGCTTGTTAGATCTGGAACGTGGAGACAGGCGAATTCCTTCGGACGCTGTGCGGACATACCGGAGAGGTTTACGCACTAACGTTCACGGCCGATTCTCGAACCCTGCTCTCCGCATCGGGTGATCATACCATCCGAGTCTGGGATGCCACCCAGTTTTTAGCACAAGAATCTCTCCCCAGTTGCCGTACGCTCCACCCCACAACCCCGGAAGAAAAGTCCTCAAAGAAAGTCGTCTTCACCTCCGTCGCGGTCGACGAAACAGGCTCCTTCGTTGCCGCTGGCTCGCTCGACGGCCTAGTTAGACTTTGGGATGTATCCTCGGACTCGACGGATGAGCCCATCGGTACCCTCCAGGGCCACTCTGATGGCGTCTATGATGTCCAGTTTCTCCCGAGTAGCATGGACAACTCGACCACCTGTCTTGTGAGTGCGAGCCAGGACAAGACGCTCAGGTGTTGGCAACTCTCGCCGGATGAAAAGGAGTTCAAGTGCAAAAAGACCTTGAGTGGACACAAGGCACGCTGTTTTTGCACCCTCATTGCAACTATTGTGGGCTCAACGACTCGTAGGATGCCGTCCTGTCAGTGTCGCTGCTGCAGGTAGGGCGAGAGCAACGCCTCGCGTCCTCGTCCCGAGATGGGACCGTTCGACTCTGGGACCTCAGAAGTGGGATTCCGTATTTCATGATCCAGGGACACACGGACACTGGTGCGCCCCTTCTCGTTGCGATCCACACTCCGCCGTCTACTGACACTCGGCAAAGTTACTTCTGTCGACCTCGGCAACAACGGGTCGGTTCTTGCTTCCGGAAGCGGTGACCACCAAGTGCGGATTTGTGCGTTTCGTCCTATTGGTGTCTATCAGGTACTCAAACGTGTTTCAGGGGAGTATGTGCTGCAGTGATGTCAGCGGAGATTCCGTTGACCAGATGACATGGCATGCGAGCGCAGGCTTGGATCGCGAGGAGCGGATGATGGGACGGGCGAACTTTGGGCCGCGGGTGACTCTGATACGGATAGTCACAGAGCTAGCTTACCTAATTGACCGCTTGCACTCGCCGGAGCGTATGACATAGACTCGTTCCAATCATCCCAGCATGGTTCTCGTCCTCATCATCGGCGACCTTCATATCCCTCACCGCGCGCACGACCTCCCCGCTAAATTTCGAAAACTCCTCGTCCCGGGAAAGATCCAACAAATACTCTGCACTGGCAACGTCTGCGACCGAGAGACGTATGAATACCTGCGCACCGTCGCGTCCGACGTGTGCATCGTCCGAGGGGACTATGACGAGGTGCGTCTGCATTGTTCTACGGTCGCCCCTAACGCTCTCTATCGCTCGTCAGAACACCAGCTTTCCGCCCTCGGCGACGGTGGTACACACACCGATCCGTATCGGCATCGTACACGGCCACCAATGTATCCCAACGGGCGACCTCGACGCGCTGAGCGCCATCGCGCGCCAGATGGACGTGGACGTGCTCGTGTCGGGGCACACGCACACGTGAGTCCATCCCTCCCTTCCCTCGTACGTCCCGATCCCAATCCCCGTCCGCCTTTCTCTCTTCGCGTGAACGCACACGCAATCTGACTGACGCCCCGCGCCAGGTTCCAAGCGATCGAATACGACGGTCGGTTCTTTGTCAACCCGGGTTCCGCGACGGGCGCATGGACAGGGCTCAACAACAGGTCGGTCTTGTCCCATCCCATCCCACGCCCCCGCCACTCACGCACGCATGCATGTAGCGACCCGACGCCATCGTTTGCGCTCATGGACATTCAAGGCACTGTCGTCGTCACGTACGTCTACCAGCTCGTCGAAGGCGAGGTGCGCGTCGAAAAGATCGAGTATCGGAAAGAGGTCGACTCGGTCAAGCCCGCTGTCACCGCACCGCCGCTCACACAGTCCAACTCGGTCTATTCGAGCGCGAGCGGGGGTGGCTTTGCCCAGTCGGGGCCAGGGAGTCCACAGGCGAGTCAGGGCGTGTGGTAGTAGCAGTTTGTCGTCGCGTGGCGTAGAATCGCGATTGCATTGTATTCTTTCCGCTCTGCGGATGTTTTTCCGAATGTGTACCTCTGATACTCACGATAATCGTTCCGTGCTGGATGGCGACGACGTTCATTACCCTCAGATCTTGGATTCAAAACTTGCCCAAAACCGCAGCGAAAAATGAAATGAAAAAAGAACTGTCCCTGGCAGGAATTGAACCTGCGGCGCCACGGTACTGTGAGATCCACAACGTGGCGATTTAACCACTAATCGACAGGGACTTGTTTTGCTTATGATCAGGATTCTTGTTGTCCCAATGTCTGTGTATCATCGAAGAAGAAAATCATGTCGCAGGTAGTGCATCCAAGAGTGTAGAAGCATTGTAGGGACCATCTCTCGTATAATCGCTTCTGAAAATGCCATCCACGGCGAGACGAACGATCGTGACCGACACGGTTTAAGCCAGATGCCACCAACGCCGGCAATCTCGCCTTTGAACAATGACAGGGCAAACAGAGCCCGTCGCACCACGTCGAGCAGTTCCTACGCTTCTCCTCTCGCTTCGGCCTCCAATATCTCGCGCTCCAGTCGCGCACGTTCCGCTTCGCGCAGACGCAACAGCGTCAACGACTCAAAGTCCAAGGGGTTGGCAGTCGCAGGCTTGACTGGCTCCGGCGGAGGTGACGCAGGAAACGTGCTAGGCTGTCGCGCATCGTGAGCGTGCACCGACTCCATTAAAATGCAAAACGCACGAATGTGGAAAGCGCGGTCGTCCGCGGTTCGTCGGTCTGATCTTTCGCCTCTCTCCCGTTGAGAGGCGTGGCAGACGGCGTACTGCTCCCCTTGAGTTTCCCGTCGAGCTCGCCTCGGTCGCGCAGCCATGCCAGTATGGGCGGTTCCGAACCACCGGCCCACGAGACTTCCATGCCTTGTTCCTTGAATGCAAGGGCGCTCGAGACTACCGCAAACGCGGCACTTATTTGAGAAAAAGGAACGACGGCGTTGACCACTTTCTCCCCTTCGTCCCGAGCTGCATCGACCGCGCCCTTCTTCTTCTTTCCAGCTTTCTTGGGCTTGATCGATAATACGACGGCGCCCTCGTCAATTTCTCCATACCGCTTCAGATGCGCGGCAAGCGCAAACGCCGTATTGAGCAGCGGAAAGGCCGACAGCGCAAACTTGACACGAACGGTCGTATCATACGAACCCGGCGGCGGCGGAGCGTTGTCGTCCAAACCGTCCTCTTCTCGCGTCTCCCCAACCTTGACCGTCATCGCCTCTTCCCGCCGCCTCTCCCGCTGCTCTCTCATCCGCCTCCCCTCCTCCTTGATACGATCATTCTCGGCCTCTCTCGCAGCCTTTTGTTGCACCTGCTCGACACGCGATTTCTTGAACGCGCGTTCGCGCTCTTCGAGTTCGGTGACGAGGGTTTTCCGCTTGCTGTCGTACGCAGAAAACCGGGCCTTTTTGGCTGCGGCGAGACGGAGCTGCGCGTCCAATGCCAGACGCCGCAGCGGGTCGAGCAGCAATGTCGACGCCATGGTGAGCGCATGAAACTTTTGGGCTGCGCGTCATGAGTCCCGCGTCCTTTCCCTTCTAAACGTCGTGGCTCACCTGCATGCGGGTCGTTCCTGTTCTGCAAGGCGGGAAACAAAGAGACGGCGTGAGACGGGGCGGAGGAGAGAACGAAAAGAGACGTGCGCGATCGGGGTGGACTTTGAGCGAGCGTGTGCGGTAGGCGGTGCGGATTTCGGCATCGGAGGCTTCTTGTGAGATACCTAGCAGTTCGTAGGGGTTTTCTTCTGGCACTGTGGGCGCTGCGGGTGCCATGGTAGGGATCTGTGGTTGACGTTGTGGTTGGCGCGATGACGGATTGGAGTCAAAACGCTTACGCTTATGCAATCGAGTCTTGCCTAATTTGTCGACTTCGAACACTCTTTGTTGCACTGAGGATGGCAAAAGGTGGCAAGGCAAGGTGCGTTTCTTTGCGTGTCTGGTTCGGCGTGCATACTCCGGTAACACTGTTCCACACAGAACGATCATCGTTCGCATGATCTCGACCGCCCAGACGGGTTTCTTTTACACCACCAAGCGCGTCCGGTTGAACAGTCCCAAACTGTCCGCGGTCAAGTATGACCCCGTCGGTGGGTGTCGTTCGTCTCTCCTCGGACGTCGTATTAATGCCCTCTGGATGACAGTGAAGTCGAGAGTGCTCTTTGTGGAAAGTCGAAAGACGAGGAAATAGTGTCTTGTGACTTTTGGCCTTTCGTACTTCGTACTCTCTGCTAATGAAACGCCACTCTTCCTCGACGATTGTAGTCCAAGTAGACCGTGAGAACTGCCGTCACTTGGACACTCTGGAGACATCGACATGCAAGGAAAAGAGTACACGCTGCAATTAAACCGGACTCGTTTGCTCTTTATCCCCCCTCTCAATCTCGCCCACGACCAGAGCTCCTCATCGGGTACTGTGGTGCAAGTCTCGCTCCGCGGTGATCATGGACAAGGGTATATGCGCTTCCTTTGTACAAGCGGGCGTCACTGACGTGCTCAGAAATATACACGACATATTTTCCGTCGAGCAGGAATCCATCACGGTGAGTGTCATACTGAAATAGGCACGTCCGTAGACCCAGCATGATCAGACGACGATCGAGACGTTGCTCGTTGGCCACGTACACGGATTGTGTCGGCTGCCTAAATGCGTCATCATCAAAGAGGCGGTCCCCGGGTACACCTTGATTGGAGGTGAGCCCCCTGTGTCCCTGGAGTGTCGAGACGCGTGAGAGGTATTGTCTGGTCAGACAGGAAGTCTTGGAAATATGGTCAGGGAAAGCAATTCTGTCTCGGGGAGATCACGCTGCAGCCTGCCAAACACAAATGGGTCTTCCATTTCGAGGTTACGGAATGATGCGTCGTGATTGTTCTACGAGTTTGTCCATTAGGAGAAGTCGTCAGATCGTCTATTGTCTCACTGTACCACCCTAACTCTTTTCCTGCCACCGTTCGTACGAATCTCCCGAGAGACTAGCCCTGTATTTCTCCTCTATGCTGTTGCAGACGTCGTCGAGGTGGGAGAGTGCCTCGAGGAGCGCGTCAAGGGACGAAAGTCCGTCTGAGGACAATGTAAACGCGGAAGGAGCCGAGTCGAACAAAGGAGGCACGCACCGTACATTTGAATGCGGAGCTGGATGAGATTTTCGGAGGGATGCGGAACACTCGGAAATGCCTGAGGTCGAAACAAAAAGAGACAAAGGAGCCTGACTCACCTGTAACCACAAAACTCTACTTTGGGGCTGTCGACGTGTCACTGTCGAGTGACGCCTGAATGTGTCGAATGACCCACTTTTTCATGAGCATCCATCGGAGTGCGTTGCCCATCGTGTGTGACTCGTCAAAGATCTGGTAGGTGGCTGCAGAGAGGTCTGGTGCAGCGCCTTTCATCTGGCAAGTGTGATGAGGAGACGTGTGTCATTCGTCGAGCGCGGCTGCGTACGATCTTGACTTTCGGAGACTCTTGCATGATGTACAAATGTGTTACGGGAAGGGAAGGAATGGAACACAAAGGTGTGCAAACACGCTTGACAATGGCCCATTCATCCTCTCGTCCGCGTATAAAATCCACCGCGATGATGCCACTTGCATCCCATCCCGAGTCTTCCTTTCCACCCGCACCGACATGACTCAGGTAGTTGCCATTCGCCATCCAAGACGCGCTTCCGATCGCTCACCTTGTACCCCCTCTCAGACCACCCCCTCGCGTCACGAACCCGCATTGACGACGACCATGACCATCACGACCACCACCCGGACAACGGTCGCCACCTCGAAGGCCTTGTTCCCCGCGCCGAAATTCCGTCTCGTGCCGACCTCGTTCGATGACGCGGACGCCATCGTCGTAATCTCCCCGTCATCCAAGCCAGACGCCCCCCAACCAACACCACTGCTCTTTGTTGGCCCCGCCCTCGAGCGCATCCGCCGTCCCCACCGCCCCCTCGCAAAGGGCACTCGTTTGCATCCCTACCGCATCGCCCGCAGTCGCTTGGATCGAGGCCACCCACCCTCCAGCGCGAAAGCCTCTCAGTCATCCTGAACGTGTGCTCCTTTGTTTCTCGTCTCACCAGTGGAAAATAACATCGCTCGTTTATTGCGAGTGTACCACCAATCTTTGTTGTAACAGTGTAACCTTTTATTTTTTCCAAGTGTTGTAAGACCTTACAATTAAACTACGAACCGAATGTTATTTGATCTGAGGGTGTCGATTGCGCCTCTTGCAAGGGGTACCTAGACTGGCATGAATCGAATCACGATGTTTCACCGCCGCCCACAATCACGTCCACCATCTCAGTCCCCTGCGCCTCCTCAGCGCCACGCAATACCACCTTTTCATCAAAGCTCTTCCCTGCGCCCCCTTCACCCCCCTCCTTGTCCTCCTCCTCATCGCTCACAGCCTCCTCCACAATCGCCCCTTCTTCCCGCAAGACCTCGAACGTGCTCTCTAGCACGGCGAGGTTTTGTCCCGCGCAAATCGCTTTGACGATCTGGCCTTCGTGAGCGCGGTGCTGCGCGCGTCGGAGCGAGCGCGTGAGGTAGGTCGACAGCGTGCTCAGCGGCCAGGCAGTCGGGACCAGGGGGAGTATCTGCGTGGCAACGAGTACATGAGGAATCCACGCAAAGGCGGATAAATGAGGAAATCAAATAGCAACGAAAGCGTTCACCTCCAAGGCATCCAATCTCTGCGCTTGCGCGCTGAGAAGCCGCGTAGTCTGTTGCCGGTCCCTAGAGTAGGCCATCAGTCCATACCGAGTCCGTCGGCTCCCGTAGACGCCACTCACCCGTCCTCCATGTAGACTTCCAATAGCGTCTTCAACACGTCGCCACTCGACGCAGCCTCTTCCTTTCTCGCCACACCGCTACCCTTTGCGAACCACGCGCTCCAATCCGACAACCCACACCCTTCCGCGGCGCTCATGCCCACTTTGGTGCCAACCACCCCGGTCGAACCGCCACTCGACGCATACGATTCGGCCGTTGCCGTGTCCCCCAGACCGTAGAGCACCTTGAGCGTAACCCGCGCCGAGGGAATCTGACGTAGTTACAATCGGACGAGAACGAGCGTAAAAGAATGGGATGGGATTTACCTTGGAATGCAAGACGGCCATCTCGAGGCCAAGAATTTTATCCCATCCCCCGCCGACGATCTTGTCTTGCATGTCTTTGACAAGCTTTTTTCCCTCTTTGAGTGACTGGAGTAGCAATAACGTCTTTATGCGTGCACGCTTGGACGGGGAGTCGGGAGTCGTCGAGGCGAAATAAGACAAAAAAGGGGAGCGGGGCGACGATGATGAAGGCGGGGACGTCGGAAGTGAATTCGACTTGGGCGGAAGCGCAGGTGACAACGACGTCGCCACCGCAGCGCTTGGTGGCGAAGCATACGACGCCGCTAAAACGAACGCGGGAGAGCGCACGTCAGTCCACGGTCGCCGCCTCGTTCCGCGGTCCACGAACCTTTAGCCCTCCAAAGCCGTCCGACGTTCTCGTCGTCCCCCACGTACTGTAACACCTCCTCCAGACAGTTCCACGCGAGCTCTTCAAACAGCTCCCCTTCCTCCGTCGTTTCCTTGCCTCCTCTTCCGAGCCCCCGGCCAACGACGAGCCACTCGAGGTACCGTTTTGCAGCAAGCGTATTGGTATTCCGGAGCTCGGAAAGAATGACGAGTTCGTCGGCTTTTTGCGCGTCCTTTTCTCCATCTGCTGCCTTGTCTCTTCCGCGGCCAGCGGCACCCGTAGGTCTGCGATGCCGTGCCGATTGCAAGGACGTAAGCAGCTGCATGCAAGAACAAGGCGTCATGTTTGAGTAAACTAGATAGCGATATGAAGAACAGAGAGTAGTATGCACCTTGAGTCCTCTGTCGACGTCTTTACCAGCGAGCCACGCCGCCCACTTCTTCACCAAGCTCGCCCTCTCACGTTCACTCAGACCCGGGGCCACTCCCGCCGTCGACGAGGACGGATCATTAGGTCGCACTGGAGCAAGTATCGCGAATATCTGCTCGAGTGGATCGACGACCGAAGCATCGACACGAGTTCCTTCCGCGAGGCTGTTTCATACATATTTTCGGGATAAAAGAAAGGGTAAAAGGTCGATCAAGGTCTGGGCGCATGATTACGGACTTACCCTGCTAAAACGTCCACGACCTTGGCCCACTCCCCGTGCACTTTCCACATCTCAACCAAAACACCCCAGAGATTCATTCGCGAGAGCACGGGTTCCAAGATTTCTGGGCGAACCGGGAGCGCGGGTTTTGGAGAGTTGGATAATTGGGTCTGGGAAGCATGTTGCGCATGTGACGGTAATGACGTGATGGATGCATTATGGCCGTTGGAGGGATGTGGATGCGAAGTCGAACCAGGACGTGAGGGTGGTCGCGAACTGGGCCGGGAGGCGGGGCGCGAGGAAGTAGGCAGAGCTGAGGGTGGCAGAGCGAATAGCGCCAAGAGGGAGTGCGTATCTCGTTCGTGTGCATAGAGAAGGGCGAGGGCTGTCGATGTTATCTAGGCGGACGACCAAGTCAGAGCCTTGAAACGCGTAGGATGACCATGACTTTATTCCCCTCGCTCCCGACGAACGTGCAATACCAAGCAAGTAGGATACGCACCTCGATGACATCTCTCGACCACATGTCAGCACTGCCCAGCACAGCAGCTAGAGCACACTTCACCATCTCGTTCGCTTCTCCTCTCAGTCCTTGACGCATAGCGATCGTCGCTGGGTGTGTGCGCGTGCCGCTTTGTGATTGCGAGTCGGAAATGGATGGCTCTGCATCAGCGGACTCGCTTCCGGTTGGTGAACCAGGTATTGCACCGGGACGCAAGTACGGAGAATAATTCCTGACTAAGTTGATGGCGACTGAACGTCAGTGCCCATGCATCGTTTTAATTTATGTAATGCACATGATAGGGCAAGGCGGAGTTGTGAAGGACATGGGAAGAAGAGGGTGAGTCGAGTTGCCGGCAGGTCGAAGGGCGGTTGGAAGTGAGGACATGCGAGGGCGTTGGGCGACCGAGGAGGGTGGGAAGAAAAGTAAAAGTAAACTGACTTACTGATATCGTCGACGCTGGTTTCGTCGGGCATGTATTCTCTAACGCCATCCCAGACGTCGACGTCGACATGATCCACCTCACCGCGTACAGTCGCGCCATCCTCCTTGTCACGACTCGGAGGTTCGCTGAACAGAGCAAGGCGTAATTCGTCGAAGTAAGAGACGGGGATACGAGGATCGATAGCTCCTTTGACAAAGTGAGCAATCGCTTCACGAAATCTGGTCTGACGCATGAGCGCAAAGGCAAGACACTGATGCAGGTAACGCAGTATCTCCTGGACACTTGTCGTCAGTGGGTACGAGTCCAAGTATAGCACGCTACCCACTTGGTCTCCCAAAGTCGTGCTTCCCTGTGCGAGATCACCCTCGTGTTGTCCTAGCAGCGCCTCCGCCTCTGCAAGTCTACCATTTTGGAGAAGGGACTCTATTTGCGTGAAAGGTGTGGATGGGAGAAGAGAGTAGATGGAGGACTGTCCAAGTACGAGAACGGTTGAGCGAGGATATGATGAATAGCCCATCGCGAACGAATTCCCTCACGCGACGCGGCGCAGCGAACAGAAACGCAGGTCGTGGTTACGTAACTCGCCCATCCAAGTCCACAACGTTCGGGATAGGAGTCCGCCGTCTTCAACACACTACTGCTCATCTACACCCCTCATCTACACCAATGGTCAGCATATACATCACCACTGGTGGTCAATGGATCCGTGCACTGGAAATCCCAAAGGATGATATTGTTAGGCTCTCTTGTCGACCCCTCAAGTGGCTTCGCTTTGCCTGCTTTGCTGTACTAGGTACCAAAGGTGATCTTCTCACCGACTCTGGACCCAATGGAAACATTGTCAACTATGAGATGGCCTCAATTGCTGATCTGGATGAACAATACTATTTTCTCCCTGATGGTAATGTCCCACATTCTTAGCTGTACTTACTAACAAGAAGCATTCAAACAGGAGACTATCATCTAGTGGACCCCCAAGGGCTAGCTGACTGTATTACATCATCTGCTCATACTCCATGTTGCTCCAATTTTCGTCAAGATGTTTCCTTGCGTGATGGTGGTTGTTGTGTCATCACAGGAACTTCAGAGCATTACACTTATGCTGCTCACATCATTCCACATTCTAAGGGAGATGAGGTATTGTTTCCAGATTGTTGTAAACATGTATTTGGCTCTCATTTTTCCCCCCTAGTACATCAACTTTGTTGTCTCTGAACGTAGGAGTCTATATGAGGATCAACAAATGAACCTTCCAAGCAACATTGGCATTGATATTACTGAGAATGGGATGTTTGTGACTGGCACAATTCATGACCGATTTAGTTTTGGAGACATTGTATTTTTGAAGGTGTGTATTTCTTTGATTTTTGATTTTTATATAAAGTGGCTGCCTTTTCTAGACTCCCAACTTTGCTCTGAACCCTGCTGATGTCCCAATGGTGGCACCTGGTGAAATACCAACTTCACGCACAACAATGCAACATCTTAAACCATGGGATGGCAAGTATGCTATTCCACAAATAGATGTCAAAGCCAATTGGTTTGGTTTGAATCATGCACCTCCAAGTATATTTCTTGACTACATGTATGGAGTTGCAGTCATTGCATGCTTTGCCACAGAAAGTGTGCAAGAGATACTTGATTCTTTTCACAAGACTTACTCTGGCCTTGTACCCCAAATTCCAACCTTTCCTATTGGCAAAAATAATGTTAAATCAAATGATCCAAAGGACACTGATTGCATCCCTCCTGGGACCCATGGAATCAGTCATAGGGAGTCAGCACAGTGTCAAGCTATAGATAAAGCTTTTCAGTTTTCCATGTTTTTCAAAGGTTATCCTGGGATGACTTTTGAAATGATGCACCAAAGGCAGGAGGAAAAAGCTGAAAGGCATGCACAGCAAGTTTCTCAAGAAAAAGTTCACAGATGGTTGGAAAAAAGTGAGTTCTTACCACTTTCTCATAAAGCTAACAATTTAATGAAAGATATTTAATTTTTGCAGCTGATAATTGTGACATTGATCAATTGTAGTTTTAATACAGAGATTTCTTGTTTCTTGGTCAATAAATGTATCATGGGAACACAAGTACCTACACAATTACATGATAGTTAGGGGGCAAGAACATCATCCAAGATATACTCTTTTTTGAATCAAGACATGCCATTGCTTGATGTGTGATTCTGTTCCATATGAAATGCACCACAGTCAACCACACCTCATTGAGATGTTTCAGCTGCTTCACATACTACAATGCAAAAGCTCTTCCTAATGTCTACTGTATACTGGAGATGAAACAAATAAAGATGGTGGTGATCTTTCTCGTCTGCAGAGACTCACACTGTCAATTATTTGAAAAAATTTCATCGGTTTCTTTAATCTCTTTTGTGCGGTCGTTGGCGGTTTCTGTCTCGGAGCGTCCTGTTCGCGTGGTCGCATTTGTGTAGTCACCTGCCTGTTGGCTTAGCATTCACTTGTCGGGTCAGGTTCCGATGTCTGCCTTCCCGAAACTTCGCCGCGTATAGCCTCATCGCAATCAAATACTACATTACTTATAAGCTTACCAGGATGCAAAGGCAATAACAATCGACACGACAGAAAGCAAATAAGAATAACGACAACGGAGCCATCCTTTTTATTTCACTCATCGTACTGGGTCAACTTCAAGGCCATTCAGTCTTGTGGAGCGGGGGGACATATATGATAGGACTTACGTCTAATGTGAGTGTCCGCGAACTATTGACATTCTGGTCTCGGTATATTCCTACCAGCGAGTGACCACGCTCGTACAAAGAACCTTTGAGACTAATGACAATGAACTGGAACGAGTCTGATGCTTGGGAGCGAATGTAGTTGGCTATCTTGGAAACGTTTGTGTTGTCCAGAGCTGCGTCGACTTCATCTAGGACGAAGAATGGAGCAGGTTGATAGCTGACGCGGGAATAAGAATGGGTACGCCGACGTATGACCAAAACGCTCACCTGTGGATCGCAAAAAGCAATGCTAGGGCGGCGACAGTCTTCTCCCCACCAGATAATTGTTCCATATCTCTGAATCGTTTCATGGGCGGCATGGCATGATACTTGATTCCCGCAGTATAAGGTTCCTGTCGAGTACATAGATCAATATCCGGAGCGAATGGTCAAGTTTCCCCACTATTACCTCGCTGTCCTCTAAACTCAGATATGCAACACCTCCCATTGGCGCGCTCTTGCCCTTCGTGAGGTCCTTGTATACTTCATCGATCCGCTCAGAAATATGATTGTACGCTTTATTGAACAGTTCACATCTATCCACTGCGATCAGTATACTTGGAAACCAGCCGCCGAAAAGCACCCACCTTTGACGCTTGATTTCATTGAACTGGTCTCTTGCTGTCTTGGAATCTTTACGCGCCTTCTCCGCCTCGCGCTCAGTGTCGACAAGTCGGGCTTCGACGTCATCCAGCCGTTCGATCGCTTTCAAGTTTGGCGCCATACGTTCAATGTCAGCGTTTAATTTGGCGATCGACGCGTCAAATTCAGCGAGGGTGTCCGGGTTATTGTTCTGCAAAATTAAAAGATCAGATACTCTATGATTGGAACGTTCGATGTAATCTTACAGCCCGTTCTTCATCGTCAAGTGCACTAAAGTCAACTTCGATGCCGTAGTCTTGGACTTGTCTAGGTCGGTGAGTGGCATCCTCGTCCTCATCAACGTCCATCGCCACTTCATCACGTAGGTTCTGCAACGGTTTCAGGGCGTCAACACCAGGATGAATCAGCTTTTTACCTCTTCCATAGGCACGTTCTTCAAGTTGCCAGATACGAGTGGCAACTTGATGTCCTCGAGTCGACATTTGCGATACATCGAAGATCGCTCGAGCGCCAACTTTTCAATCTCATCATTCTAAGGCCGATTAAACATTAGTTCGTGATGAAGGAATTGAGGGAAACACCAACCATCGACCCAATCTCCTTGAGCGCTTGGTCAAGCACCTTTGCCGCTCGTACATGTATTTTCTTTGCCTGCTCCACGGCCTTATTCTTCTCTTCCAGCGTTTCATTGAACACACGGAGCGCTTGGCGGAGATTTTCGATTGCCTGTTGACCTGATGCGATCTCAGCCTGGATCTCCCGTTTCTGTTCCTCCAATTCGACGACTTTTACTTCCTCCTCTTCTTGAGTTTTATTCAGCGTCGCCAGTCTGTTTTGTGTGAGTTGCAGTTGCTCTTCCTCGAATTGTATTCTATAAACGAATAAAGTAAAGGTTGACAGACGCCCGAGTCAATAGGAGGAGATACGCCTCACTGGTGTGTCAAGCGCGCAATCTGTTGATCGAATCGATTCCGCGCTTGGTTTTCCTCTTCTGCCACTCTGAGCTGACGTTCTTCATACTCCCGTATGTGACTGACACCAATCTTGGTGCAAAAAGAGGCGAAGACGCCATGCTCCGCTTCGTCGACGACCGACTGGAGTGTTGATATGCGAGAAGTGAGCACGGCATGTGCAGTTTGAGCCTAAGGGAAAAGATATCGGAACGAAACAAGGAAAAATTTTTGATATTTTACTCGCCTTTTTGAAGTCGGGTGCAAGTTTCTTAAGCTCACGCTCGACATGCTTGAGTTCATCTTTCGTGCCATTGTGTCGAAGTTTAAAAGCGCTCTGGAACCCTGTGAGTCATCCATGGACAATAATGTCCCAAGTGGAGGTGTACGAACCAGGTCATCCTTAGTTACAGTGATAGCACTCTCCAACCTTGTTATCTCTGCGATGATATTTTCATCTGCTTTACTACGCGACTTCGAACGGCCGAGTTCCTGTAATTGCGCCAGGAGATTGTCTCGCAGCCGTACAAGACCTGGATTTTCCTGCATAAGAGGCGCCATCAGATAGTAGTCATGAACAAACCTTGTACATCCTTTTCCTCCCACTTCTTCCCAGACCCATGCGTGCTTCGTCCACCGGTCATCAACCCACTTTTATGAATGACTGTCCCATCCAGCGTAACGGCTGAAGAACGTGCATAAAGAGCATTTTCACAGCGCCATAACTCACTTCGGCTCACCTTTGACCTCTTGGCCTTTCTCCCAACATACGTACTTGGCTACATCCATTGTGTCACATACCAGAGCATTCCCACACACGTGATGCATCGCCCGTTCAACAGCAGGTTCGTACTGGATGACATCAACAGCGAGGCGAGCACCTTTCGCAAACGAACGAAACTTGTCGTTGACAGGCTTCACGGAAATTGTGTCAAGGGGCAAAAAAGTTGCTTGCCCGGCTCGTTGGGTACGCAGGTACTGAAAGGGGGTCAGTAAAGAAAGATACATCAGCATGTGCGGCTGACCTCGATACATTCAATCGCAGTCTTCTCCTCGTCTACCACTACAGCATCAATATTCCTGCCCAGAATCACGGAAACGGCAGTCTCATATTTCCGTTGCGTGGGCTTGCATAGGTCGACTACTCGCCCTCTAACCCCTAATAATAATAAAAATCGAGATAGCTCAAATTTTGTATTTTCTGGTAAAAACGTACCTGGGAAGACGCGCTGCAAGCTCGCGAGAGTCTCCTTGAGCTTTGTCTCCCGCTCTGTTTCTGTTCTATCAATACCTGCTTGGAGGAGACGCTGATAGACGTCAGTGAGCTTTTCGTTTGCTTCCGTTTCCAGGCGACTAAGGATAGGCGTTAGTATGTTGGAGGAAGTGAGAAGAAGTCATCGTGCAATACCCACGTTATGCGAGTCCGTTCACTCTGATGATTGTCATATTCTTGCTTAACACGCGCCAAGTCAGCTTGCAAAGTCGCCAGCTTTTGCTCGAGCTAACAAAATCCATGAGACAAGGTAACAGCATTGCCAGCCGCGTTACCTCTGTCTTTTTCTCTCCCTGGGTATTTGCATCTTCCGTCAACTTGTTCCTTTTGGTTTCCATATCCTCTATTTGGGCCTTCAACTGGCCAAGCGTACGGGAAGCAGTCTTTTCTTCTCTCCCGAGCGTCTCGAGTGATTGGCGTTCAGACACTGCCAACACGCTTGCTCGTACTTTTCTGGTTTAATTTAGAAATGGTGAGAAACGTACCCTGTCGAAAGTGAAAGGAGGGCCTCACAAAGCGCGGTACTCGGCAAGACTTTCTTCACTTAATGCAGTATTTCCTTGTGACGCCCGACGGTATGCCTCTAACGGAAAAGGTAAATGAATCAGTCGAGCTCGAGAAGATTAAGACTAACCCGTAGCTTCATCCGCAGCTCTACGTGCAGTTTGAAGATCGCGGCGAAGGGTATTCAACTTAGCCTGCTGGCGCTCCTCATCTTTTCCGACCTGCTCAAGCATGCTTCGGGCATTCTGTGTCTTTCTGGTGGAATGCTTAATCTTTTCGTCGGTTGCGACCAGATCAGGCTCCTGAACAAGTGTTAGAGCACAAGTGACTCGAATTGGAAAGGAAACGTTCACTTGCTTTGGATTCGACAGTCTTTTCCGCCTTCTTTACTTTCTTTTCTTCCTTAACGACAGCCGTACGAGCTCTAGCCTGTTCGGCACGAGCATCTTCTAGTGCCTTGTCGTGCTGTTGTTGCTCTGCACGCAATCCTGCAAGAGCGCGTGATTTCTTCTGAATATCTCGGGCATTGGCTTCTAGAGCTTCCTCGATGTGGAACAGTTTGTATAGGATTCGTCGAAGAATAAGATCGTCCTAGAACGAGCATATAAGCGATAATTATAATGATTATCGCATCATCACGGACTTTTTCTTGACAGAGACCTTCGAAGCGCTCTGCTTCACCCTTTTGTTCTTTGTACTGTCGTATCTCCCCAGCGATACCCCTCCTCTTTGTAAAATTGAACGTAGCGTTCTCGGTGGCTCGCTCTTGTGCTTCCTTCGCCTTTTCGTATTCTGGCGCGAGCTCGAGGGAACCAGATATTTGCTCGATGAGACGCGTGAGTTCCCTTGGTGACTGAGAAGCGACTGCTTCTACATCTCCCTGGAAGACGAGGAAATTCTTTGCTTTGACAAGGATGTTGTGTGTTATGAGGGCGGCATTATACACGGCGTACGTGGCGACTCTATCGTTAAGACGATACTCGGATGCACCTGTGGTAGAAATCCTGCCAAACAATGAAATCCATAGGCAGGAGCAACCGTGGCGCAAGAGACGCACGTGCGCTGGAAGAACCACTCTTTCTTACTCTCGTCCTCGTATACTGCGAGGACCCAAGCTTTTTTGGCGGTTCCCTCGCCTTGTCCCCCTTCCCCCTCGCTGGCGTCCTCCGCGTCATCTTGGCCTTGAGTGTCCTCCGAACCGTCCGTCGGGCCACGCGCGAGCCGCCGACCTCGATAAACCAAGTCTTTCAGTTGGCTACTTCGGAGTTGTACACTCTTTACGCCGAGTACGAAGGATATGGCATCCATCAGGTTTGACTTTCCAGCGCCATTTGGGCCGATGATGGAGGTGAAATTCTTAAATGGGCCGATGACTTGGTGGCCGCTGTAAAGACATGTCGCACAATATAAACGACGAGGTAGAAGAGCACTCACCGATATGATTTAAAGTTGGATAATTCGATACGGACGAGCGGCATCGCCTCAGGTTTGACGAGGATTAGGGGAACAACGAGATGAGGTCCACCAACAACGACGCGAGACGCGTCCAGATCACGCACGTCACACGGGTCACAGTCTGTGACACTGCATATCTAGTAACGCTCGCAAAATATGGATAAAATTTATGTACGGGACTACGAAGCTCAAAAGAACATCTAAGACTACGGTCTACGGATAGCGTATCAAAAGTATATACACTACAAGTTCACCATATACGCAGGAATATCGTGTAAAGAGCTGGCTTGCGACTTTTAGGGGTATATACTCAAAGCATACGAGCGACCTTGGTCCGTCCCTCATGTTCGTTGAGAGACACGAATTCACTGCTAGGCTTCATGGCATATTGGGGAACATCGGACAACGAATGTGTCTGGCGGTGAGTGTCTACCTGCACGCGCAAACATTGAACGAGCCATGACGTCATAGACATCACTTACTCACTTCTACGTGAATGGCGGTAGGTTCTCTCGTTGCCCTGGGCCGTGCATGGTGTGAATTCCCGAACACCGCTCCGCCAGACCTTTCATCGGAATGACTAAACAAATGAATTGAACGACAGAATAATGGGCGGAAAGGTTATTGCTTACTATACCTCAGGAACAGCCAGATTAAAGTTGTAGAGGCGACGGACAACGCGCGAAGCCACGATCTAGTTCAGAAGAAGTGAAATCCGGTGCGCGTACAGACAATGATATGAAAACGTACAGTCGAGGCTATGGCTGCAGGGACATTGAACAAGATACTCATGACGCCATTGAGATCGACGATCATGAATATAGTAGCCAGCAGATTCGCCAAGAACCTGTGGTCCCAAAATCAGTGGGGGCGTGAGCACTGAGTGTAGGACTTACGCAAGGATGAAGTAAACTAGTCCGTCGGAAAATATCATACGGACCAGCTTACTGTGGATTCCAGAAGTCCCAGAGTTACGCTGAGTCCACGCTAACTTGTACGCGGTCAGGCAAAGAACAACAAGATCAAAGCCCATGGAATAAATGAAAGTAGCAGCCAGAATCGTCGTGTTACTCTTGACAATCGAACAACCAACACCTTGGATCCAGGTCATCTTGAGCAGCACGCCTGGAAATTGAATCGATCAGCACATGTTACAGGACTGAATAGGCTTTTACGTACCTTGCAAAATAAGGGACCAGTGACCGAGGATAAGCAAGATTACAATTGTAACTATCCACTTGTTCTGGGACCAAATCGCCATACTATAGTGATCGCATGAGTGGCATACAGCGATCATGAGACAATAAAAAACTTGCGTGCGAAGCGACAGATTGATACTAGCCAACCCTAGTGCGGAGTCGCCGGCAAGCTTGCAGACGTTAGTTGCTTCGTCCAACCTTCCGGCTAGAATGACGACGCACCTGATTGAACACGTATAAAGGTTGGCAATTGACCTTTCTATATTTCCTCTTTTAGTATGCAATGAGAAGAAACGAGAGCGCCGAACTGACTTCGGTGTGTCGATGGAAACCAATCTGCGATGCCTGTCAGTCGTACTCAAGACCAGAATAAGGTGCTCGCACATTCCGATCATAGCGAACAACAATAAATATCGCCCAGCGAAGTAAAAAATCTGCAACATGGCATCGTTATTTGAGCATTTCTACTCGTTACTCACGTTAAACTCACAAGGGGCCAACGAAATTTCCTTTTCCCGGAAATAATTGCCCAGTCGAAGTCAAGGGTGAGAATAACCTCCCACCTGGGAGGCACTTTCAGTCTGATGTCTGATATACTCGCCGTCAGAAGTTTGTCCTCACCCATAGAGCCCCAGTAGCACATGCATTAGTCTATCGAAGATCACTGTAAAAGTATTACTACTCGGCAAAGGTGTTAAGTCAATTGGGCTATCAACACACCTGAGTCTGTCGAAAGCTCCGAAGGCGAATGCCAGTCGATCATCCTGGTCGGGTAGGGTTAGAGGCTTGGACGAGTACGTAGTGAGACCGGGAAAGATGCTCGAAACACAGAGGGGAAGCAGAATGAAGATTTCCACCAAGGGACTCGCATTTAAAAGTCTCCGTCTATTTACCCCAAGAGTCTCCGAGACAGGCTTCTGTTCCCGTCAAGGGCGCCCTCACTGGGGAATAGCACACGACATTCGATTCAAGGAAGCCGAATGCGCGGTAATGATGCAAGTGCCAAAATGCCTCCGGCGGGTTGCTTAACGGCACCAAGATAGTCTGACGGAGGTGAAACAGCGTACCTGCATTCGGTCGAGAACAGTTCCGCTGCATTATCCGTACTCATGCTGAACATTCACTCACCTCTGACCCTGCACTCAAAGCAGATCCAGTAACAAGTCCTCCGAAGTGGCTTCCCGTTCTTGAAATACAATGGAGTGAAAGTAACAAACACGTGCATGATTGCTGGACGGCGCTAATGCAGCATGAGTCATAATTGACCAAATAGTCCGAAGGTATCGCAATCAAGGTTCCTCGGGCCTTCTTTCCTGGTTTACCTTCCTCGAGTCAACTTAATCTCCGCTGGCATACCAAGTCGAACTCGTCCAATCGGGTAGCCCTGCTTTGTTCTCTGGTTTCCCCGGAGAACGTGGTCTAGCCAAGAACGAGCTCTCGATGAACAAAATCGCCTTAGTGGGAAAGCTGCATTTATCATCCGACCGTTGATTTCCGCGGAAAATACTGCCACGTGCCAAACAGATCAATATAAACACACTGCAATCAATTTGCACTTACCAGCAAGTGCGGATACTTTAACGTTCTTGATCGTCTAAAACAAGAGCCTCTGATGAGTCTATCCAAGCAAGGTAAATACGGGAAGGGTACCCCCTACTGTTGTCCAAGCAACGGCAAAAGTCAAAAAATTCTAGCCCGCAACGGCTTTACCAGCAGCATAAGTCACATCCTCGTCCCACGAAGTACACTGAATTCTTGTATGACTGATCGGGGGATGCGGCGTTTGATTTGCTGGCTATCATTGACACATTGAAAGGTCTGGATGGACGTTCTCGACCGACACGTCTTGCAACGGTCAACCAATGACACTAAGTAGCCTTGATTAAGAAGGAAACTTGAAGTACGTAGTACAGGGACGAGATTTTCTTACATAAACCAGCGAGGACGCCGATCGGGTACGCCGTCTGACGGTCTGATAAAGTCTAGCCTGGATGCCTAAACATGCTTAGTGCGGTGTTCCTGAACAGAACTGGAAATAAGTACCGACGGAGAAAGTAAGAAAGCGATCTATAATCGAAATAGAACACATTTTCAATATTTGCATCGGCGGATTGATCGAGCAGGCAGACCCTCTCCGCCTGGAAACTTCGAAAGTCAGAATAAGCAGTCGGTCGTCGATGGGTTTCAAATTCCAATGGACTATGGAGAAACTGCTCGGGCAAAGGATCAAAGGCCGCCGGAGAAAGTTGAGGTTTGATTAATACTTTAGTGTTGCATACCTGGTAACGGGTCTCGCTCTTAAATGATCTCTGTTCAGATCAGAGAACACGGTCGTGTCTGTCATACTCCTGGTGTAGCCAACACCATAAAGTGAGTTTCAACGGAAGCGGAGACGAGCAGACTATCAATACTGTTACTGACATGTGACACTCTTGTCACAGGCTGCTTGTCCGAGGCTCCGTCGTTCGCTCGACGGCGAACTGCCGCTTCTTAAAACTCAGCAAAAAGGCACCCACGAGACCGCCGCACTTTGGCTCAGCTTCGATTTCTTCTATACATAAATCCGTCAAACATCCCCGTGGGCCAAGGGAAGTGAGATACTGAAGGACAAACATGTTCTAATCACGAACCAACGGAGACACGGCTGTAAATTGGTGGGCAGCTACATACTAAAGATGAACAGACCACAACTTCTGCGAATGCGGATAGGTGATGATGACTGGCATCTACAGTTGGAACGAGCATGTGTACTTGACCATTTTTGCAGGTCGGCGTTAATTGCTTTTCATGTCGGAGGGACGTACTGGATGCTTGGTGCTACTACTTGTTCTGTAACCACGAGGTGATCATGATTCTAGCAAGGCATGCTCGGCGACCTCTGTCATCAAGGAAGCACTCATACGTCGGACTTTGTAACAGTGGTAATTGACTTTCCATTCGAGATCTGAGTGGCACGAGGATCGAGCAAATGTTTGGCCATCTAAACGCCATCGGCGAGGTGCCAACGGCAATCCGAAACACCTTTTAAGACGCTCACGGCGTGTCCACAACTTGACTGCTCCCCCCACCGCCACACCCTCCGACGCTGCTAATGGTCGACTGGCAGTCTTCCGCCGAGCTACAGGCTGACTCGGGTGCGTCGCCGTATCCTACCGCGTCCCCCGCTCTGACCAACGTCATCGCTAGCCGCCTTCAATAATTTCATGCATGTTCTCTTCGGCGTTTATCTGTATGTCACCCCCCGACCTTGCGCATATATGCACCTCCCATTCATGATATGTCTAGGTGGGAGTTCGCCACCTCCTTGGACTTCGACTGGCAATTCCTGTCTCGGAAGAAAAAGTTCAGATGGCCATTGGTAGGATTGCCCGTATCGCTGATTCCAGTCTCCAAGAACATTCCACAGATATTTTATTTTGCGGGTCGTTACTGTCTATTATTCGCACTTATAGGAATGTGAGTCTGATTTTTCTCCGGTCTGAGCGGGGCCAACTTGATAACTTTTTGCAGCACTATTTCGCTCAACTCCAAGACGGAAATCAATTGTCAGGCCTTGTATACATTCAACCAAGTGTTCGGTAATGCCTCCATCGGTCTGGCGAGTATCAATCTTTCAATCAGAACGTGAGTAGATCATCTGTCTCCCACCTTTGTATGCCGTCTCTTATACTCCTCAGAATGGCCGTGTGGTCGCAGAACAAGTATATCGTGGGTTTCCTCATCCTGGTCATTCTTGTTCATTGGTCACTTCTGTTACATGGTGAGTGGTTTGATAGCGCATTGGACACTCACATATTTCTCCCTTTAGGGATTCTTCTCAAAGCTGTCTGGATTCAAGGAAGTTGTGCCATCACGTATACCAACAACCAAATCCTTGCGACTAGTTTTATTTATTCCATGATCTTTGATTTCACCGTCCTGTGTTTGACTGGCTGGAAGCTTGCGTTTCCTGCTAGTGGCCGGTCCAAGCTCATTAACCTTATATTTGGTGACGGTTTGATCTACTTTCTCATTGCGTGCGTCCTCGTGCCTGTACCTGCGCATGCAGAGTTGACAATTTCGCTCCTGTAGATTTTTAGCGAACCTCCTTGCGACAGTGAGCACAGTAACCCTTCTGTCGCTGTCTGGTACCACTCTGAGTTATTGCTTCTAGATTTTCATGTTACTCGACTTGAATGCGGTGATGTCCATCATTGCAAATGTTCCCGCTGCAATCGCATCCACTGTAAGTAGATCGATCAAATTATATTTTCCCTTCATTAATAAGCCATGCTTGTGGATCAGATCGTCGCTTCCCGAGTGGTTCGGAGGTTAACAAATTTCACCGCCCGTAACGCAGAGGTCTTTACGTCTGTGCACTCAAACGTTTTGTTTTCGCTTCCCTGATACCCTGTTGTATATAGTTCTACTGCTCAGTCAACGGTTGCATTCCGCACGACCCCTAGTTCCATGTCTCCTCACCGTATTTCCGTGAAAAAGGGTGATGGTGTTCACATACAGGTCTGTCTTCCAGACGCAGTTGCTGTTCATCCTGATAAATACGAAGCGCCGCGCTAGATGGATTCTCTCGTAGACCGCCCGGATATAGAATATGATGTTGCGGGACGAATCGTTCAAAGTGACGAATTCGATCCTGAGGCACAAGTTATCAACGACGAATTCAAAAAGCCCCCTTATTAGTACTCGAGTATATCACAAATTGAAAGCTGTTTGTTGACAACTTGTTTCCCCATGCACTCACATCACCGTGGCCCATCAGCACAAATCACTCTCTTTATATCTGTTTACTTTCAGATGTCTACACCGTGCCTTTGTGTCTACGGAGGAGACCGTTGGGCCAGGTTCCGGGGTGACTCGTACTCTTGTGAGTATTTTGGTCGAGGACAATAGACACTTTTCTTCTTGAACATTTTGCATTCGAACCCGTACCCTCTTTCTGCTGTCGCAATCTCTTGGTAGCATTGGCGCAAGCATACAGATTGATACATAGATGGTATCATGAATCGCACATTTTAGGAATAGGTTGCATAGCAATGACGAAGTAATCCTTGCCTTGGAGCATCCGAGAATTTACCGCAACGAACTCACGAATGAGGTAGCAACAAGCAACTGTGGAAAACACTGATCACGCGGGCCGTGATATTAGACCATGGGGTAACTGTAGCCGAATATGTAATTCCCCGACTGTACTACTGCGACAATGACCCACACTGTCGAAACGTCGACCATGGATACTCAGCTCAACTTGACCATCTGCCATCCTCGTGTCTCCTCTGGACAGGATTCTACCGCAGCCGTGTTGGCAAAGTCACTGGTCCCCACTATTCTGCCTGTCAACCATGTGCTAATAAAGGTTGACCGGTTCGGATATTCTGCCAACAACATTACCTATCAAGCGCTCGGCGAGGTCCCTCACTTCCGGTAGCATCTGCTCTGTGCCGGCATGATCATGATCATCAACTGACGTTGCACTGCCATAGCTATTTCGACTTCCATGAGGCACCAGAAGCCCAGGAATCGGGCGTATCATCAAATACTCATGGTGTGACACCCGTGTGGGGGTTTGGAACGGTCGTCGCTTCAACGCATCAAGGGGTGCATGTTGGAGAACGAGTTTATGGCTACTTTGCACCTACGCGGTTTCTCGTCCTCCCGGTCTCACCGTCGGACGTCAGTAGATATGCATTTTATGTTTCTCGGCCCCATTTTCCTCAAGGTATGGTTTTGCCCTATGAGAATTTGGGACATTTACTTATTGTCGTAGACAGAAGACCCTACAACCAAATTACCAGATGCTCCATGGATCCTCTGTACGACCCATCACCCAGTGTAGAGGATCTCACCATGCTTTACCGTCCATTGTTCTGGACGTCCTTCTGGTGTGAAGACTGGCTTCACAGCTCGCAATATCGTGGGGGTGCTTCTCGAATCCTCATTTCCTCTGCGTCTGCCAAAACGGCCTTCTGCCTGGCATACGTCATCCGCAAACGGGCAGCCGCTCTGGGCGACAGCAGTCCCATGAGGCAGGTGATTGGCCTCACGTCCCACAAAAACGCTGGGTTCACGAAAAGGCTCGATCTCTACGATCACGTCTTGGAGTACGACGGATTCGAAAGTGCGACCGTGATCAACGATCCATCGCAAAAGTGGATCTACGTCGACGTTGCGGGCAACGAAAAGCTGAATCTCGAAATATTCCATCATTTCTCTCATGCCAAGCTAAACCTCGTCGGATGTGTCGCGCTCGGTCTCACCAACCTGTCACCGTCGTCAAAGAGCGACTCGGTGAACTGGACCAAGAATGAGTTTTCTTCCCGGGTTGCTCCGTCGAGGCTTGAACAGTTTTTCATGCCAGAGTGGCTCTCCATGCGCAGGAAGCAGCTCTCTGTGGAAGAGATCGTGCGAATGCAGAAGCAGGCGTGGACCGGGCTTATGCGGGATTGCACGACCTGGGGGGTTACGATCTGTAGGGTATACGGTGCGGAAAATGTGAAGAGGGCGTATGAAGAAGTGGCCAAGGGTGGCATTCCTCCTGACCTAGGTCTCGTCTGGAGCATGTGGGACGAGGAGATCGAGAGCGCGCGATTGTAGGGCGAGGTTAATAAGTTGTGCTTATAAATCCTGGAACCAAACATACGGAGGCGATGCTCGATTTGGCAAAGTATGTCAACTTGCCGGCTCGAGCGACGCATCGAATGAGCAGGCTTTCTTTGCGACCACCTCAGCACTCTTTGCATGCCACTTCAACACATACCACAACCTCCACACAGCGCCGGGGAGCCATACATAGGCAGGTTGGAGCACCGCAGCAACCCTCCGGTACTCAGTTGCTGTTGCAGGTCTGCGCGCCCGTATCGACCCCAACCAGATTCCGTCCCCAATAGACTCTATCGAAGCAGACAAGGAAACATGGGAAAAACAGATGTACATGACCCTGCCGGGCAACAGTCCGCCACTTTCCACGACGGATTTCGTTGCCTTTGATCAAGGTTAGGGTTCTTTGTGAATTCAAAGCTCGAGACGCTTGGTTTTTTTCTCTCGAACATGTCGCGTCACACGCTAGTCGTCATGGCTGACGCTTTTCCCGTACAGGCAATTCGAATCCCAAGCATATGCGTGTCACCACCTGGAACATGCCCAGCTCTGGCCATCTTGCTCGAGAATGCGACATACCCCTTGCTGTAATCGTGCAACCGTTTGCAGACCTCGATCCCAGAGAGGAACCTGTACCTCTCGTTGACTGCGGGCCGAGTGGACCCGCCAGATGTGCTCAGTGTAGGGGGTACGTCAACCCCTGGTGTGGGTGGGTCGCCGGCGGCAGCAGATGGAAATGCAATTTGTGCTCCCATGAAACGGAAGGTTCGTCGTGACTCTGCTCGCCTCTTTGCTCGTGGACTTAGATGGCAGCCCAGTTTCGCAAGAGTATTTCAGCAACCTGGACCCCAACTTCATGCGCTTGGACCATGCCGATCGTCCCGAGTTGAACAAGGGTACTGTCGACTTTGTCGTCGAGTCTGACGAATACTGGGCACCACCGCCTCTTCCGAAGCTCGCGCCAACCTACTTCAATCCTGAACCACCGCCATCGACGCCCCGAAAGCCTGACTCGCTACAATACTTGTTTGTCCTGGACGTTACCATCAATGCCCTGGAGTCTGGGTTCCTTCAGTCTGTTTGCGATACACTCTTGGACATCCTATACGGAGGCACTGCCGCTAACGGATCGACGTTCGAGCCCTGCTTTCCCCAGGGATGTCGAATTGGGATTCTTACCTTTGATCAGACGCTTCATTTTTATAATCTGTCTGTAAGGGTAGCCGGGATAATGTGCCGAATTCCGCTCAATGGTTAACTAGGCAGATCTCCCTCAAGCACATCAACTCGTGATGGCAGACTTGGAAGAGATCTTCATCCCTTTGCGCGACGGACTGTTTGTTGATCCATGGGAGTCGAGGTGTGTTTGAAAGTGAGGTATCGTTATCGTATGTCGTCTGACGTATCGTGGCAGAACAGTGGTCGAGAACCTGCTGAGTACCCTAGTAGAACGTAACAGCCAGACCGTTATCCGAGAATCGTGCCTCGGCGGAGCTCTTGTAGCTGGGCTTGCCACTTTGGTACGCGATGCGAAATTTCGTGCAGCATGGATGCCCTCATCGCACTTCCACAGGCTGGTCGAGGGGGTCATATCGTCGTGTTCCCGTGCACCATGCCAACGATTGGCCCCGGCGCTTTAGAGCCCCTGACGAATGAGAGCAGCGTTTACGGAACTGATAAAGAACGCACGCTCTTTACTTCTCGAGTACAGGCATGGCACGACATTGCCGAGGAATGCTCCGACGAAGGCATTGGTGTAAGCATGTTTCTGGGGATGAGCAAAGTCATCGACCTCGGCTCCATAGGTATGATAACTTTAGCCATTTGTCAAAGCAACTGGACGCGAGCGAACACAGGCACCGTTCCTTCTACTACTGGCGGAGAATTGTTCTTCCATCCTCGGTATAGCCCTGCCCGTGATCAAATCGTGCTGGCCTCCCAGCTTCGGAGGCTGGTCACGCGAACTAGCGCATTCAGTTGCGTCATGCGCATTCGCTGTTCTCATGGTAATATTCCGTGCCCTCGATTCGCTTGATGCTTCCATGTCTTTTTTTCTTCTTCCAAGGTTTGCGGGTATCGAAACACTATGGGAATTTTCAAGAACGCTCCTTGACTGACCTGGCACTTGGTGTTCTCGATTCCGACAAGGCCGTGTCCGCACTGATCGAACATTCTCGAACGCTGGACGAACGTCAATATGCATACCTGCAGTGCGCGGTCTTGTATACGTCTATTGATGGTCAGCGGCGAGTGCGGACTTGTAACCTTGCTCTGCAAGTGGTATCTTTGGCAGGTAACGTATTCCGCTATGCCGACATGGACGCTGTTGTGTGCCATCTTGCTCGAGACGGTGCGTCATGATTGCAAGTCGTGACGGCAACGTGTCGGCTCACTTTGGGATAGCGATGGCTGGCTTGACGTTGCGACGAATGGCTCAAATCAGAGAAGATTTGACAGACAAGTGCTCGTCGGTTTTACTTGGATACAGGCGGAACTGCGCAGCGGCTACTGTGCCCTCACAAGTGAGCGAGTCGAGTCACCATACTTGTGCGCCTCTGAGACCACTGCCAGTTGATAATACCGGAAGCTTTTCGAGCGCTGCCGCTCTACATCTTGGCAATAACCAAATCCAAGCCCCTAAAAGGCTCGTCTAACGTGGCTTCGAGTGAATTTCTGTCGGTAATTGCATCCCACAGGACGTAGCGTTTCCGCGGACGTTCGAAATTACTATGCACGGAAGATACTTTCGATGAGCGTCCGAAGCACGATGCAGCACCTCTATCCCCGACTGCTAGCGCTTCATGACTTGAGTGAAAACGCAGCGCTTCCCGACGCCACGACGGGACAGGTTTATTTACCGTCGCTAATGCGAGATAGCCACACGTTCATGGAAGGACATGGTGTCTATCTGATAGGTATGTGAGAGAAGCCGTTCATAATACCAACTCATGATCGATTTTTAGACAATGAGGAATTCATGATCTTTTGGGTGGGTGCAAGCGTCTCGCCACAGATACTGCTAGACTTGTTTGGGGTGGACGACGTCGTTGCGTTGGATCCGAGCAACATGGTCAGTGTTTGCGTTCGCGATGAATGTGAATGGCTAAAATTATATAGACGGAGCTCCCTATTTTGGAAACTCGGCTGTCTCGACAAGTTCAATATATCCTCGGGCACCGTTATAGCCAACGTGGGCGGGTTCCAAAGACGCTCGTGGTTCGACAGAACATGGACGGGATGGAGATTGAGTTTAGCGATATGCTAGTCGAGGACCAAAACAATGGCGCCATGTCTTATCTCGACTGTAAGTCGCCTTTTAATATGTGACCCTGAGGTGGGACTGATCTGATTGGGGCAGACCTCTGCCTCGTTCATAAACAGATCAACGTTGCGGTGCGTCGAGTGTTTTCGTTTGGTTGTGATGCTCATGGACGTGCAGCTCACCAACGGTGGTTCGCTGTCGTCGACTGCGAGTCTGCGAGGATCGCCTTGGTAGAATCGGCCGATGGACCCGAATGTGCACTTTGTCGTAACGGAATGTCGTATGTAAAAAAAGAACATTTTTCGCCATCGTCCGCACCCGGAGATCGAGACCGTGTTACGGCGTTTTTGTCTGAGAGGAAAGGCGTGCATCGCTCATGTCCGCCCGATGAAGAGGATAATCCCGGTTGGACGTGGAGCCCGTTTGTGAGGTGCGAAAAACTTGGTAGCCGTTGACAGGCTTCTGGAATGCGAAGCACAGTTCATTTGGAGGGGAGTAGCACGCGAATGCAGCCGACGGATGTCGTATCGATTCATCGATCATCGCTGGGACTGAGATTGTGTGGGGGCGCTCATTGAGCGGAGTGAATCCGCAACGGAGAAGGCGTCAATTGCATCGGTGTCTTGTTTTGCGGGACCGATGCCAACGTCGACGATGGCTCAGATCAAGTAAAAAGAGACAAAGTTTCCAATGGTCATATGTGCAAGATTATCCCCTTTTAGGTATTATGAGCTGGGTTTGTTCCGAGAGTCGCCGTATCGCAGATCAGGGGGGTCGTGATTGGAAGGTGCCGCGGTTGTCCTCGGGTCGCATCTCATCTCAGATCTGACGCAAAGTGATTCCCGCGGACTCACCGTCGTCGAGTTAGGCTACTCGGTTGCTCCCTCTGTGCTTTATATCATGCCGCTTCTCCACAAGCCTCAGTTCCCCGCACTTGCGGATCCTTATATCCCATGAAAAGTCATGGCATCCCTGTCCCAATGCCCGACCATGAACAACAGCGTCGACGCCCTCTCTGACGACAAGACGGCCGTCCCCTCCCACCCCTCCTCGTCCCCCCGCCCCTCCGCCGACCGCTCCGCCGACCCCGCCCCCCCCCAGCAGCCCGCCGTCTCCGTCTCGCGTCTCCGCTTCTTCCTCATCATGGCCAGCCTCTGGATCGGCAACTTTGCCGCCTACCTCAACGAAACAACCTCCACGACCGCCATGCATGCCATCAGCGCCGAATTCAACGATCTCCCAAACCAAAACTGGCTCGCTACAGCCTATCTCCTCGGTTTCACCGTCGCCCAAACGCTCCTTGGAAAATTCAGCGACATATTTGGTCGCGCTCAGGTCCTCCTTGGCACCATGCTTATTTTTGGTGCCGGCACTCTCTGGTGTGCATTGGCAACCGTGCGTACTCGCTCCTTCGCGTCAAACGCGCCCTTTCGTTGACACTTTCCCAGTCCATGAACTCCCTGATTGGCGCTCGTTTACTCCAGGGTATCGGTGCTGCCGGCAGACAATCTGTCGGAATCATCATCGTCTTGGATCTCACCACCCCTGACTCACGAGGCTTGTGGCTTGGTTTCTTCACTCTCGCTTCCGCCATCGGTCTGGCAATTGGCCCAGTCCTCGGCGCAGTCCTGTCCGTCGACACTAATTGGAGATGGATATTTTGGATAACTCTCATCCTCATTGGTCTCACTCTACTCGTCGGCACGTTCAGCCTCAACTATCCTGTTCCCCACCGCCAGCAGCGCGTCGGCCTCCTCGCTCAGTTGCGAGAAGTCGACTATGTTGGGTGCGTCCTTGCCGTTGCGATATCCAGCACCATCTGCATCGCCATAGAAATGGGTAACAAGATGTTTCCCTGGAACGTAGGTATCTCACTTGGCAGACCGCGCACCTGACGATCTTTTTCTCTCAGTCACCACCCATCATTTCTCTCTTTCTCGTCGGCACCTGTCTCATTCCCGTCTTTGTCTACTATGAGCTCAAGGTCGCCGAGCAGCCCGTCGTCGATATCAACCTGCTCAGAATACCCAACATTCCCATCGCGTGTTTCATCAACTTTCTCACTGGCGCGGGTTACTTTGGTTCCGTCTTCTTTTTACCCCGCTACTTTATCGACGTCAAAGGTTCCAGCCTCGTCATGTCGGGCGTGCAAATTCTTGGGCTGAATTTGACCCTTGGCGCTTCCACCGTCCTCGGTGCCAACATTCTCTCTCTCACAGGTCGCGTGCGACTCATCGGCGTCGTCGGCGGTCTAATGTACGCGCTGGGCAGTGCATTGATGCTTGCTGTGGAGCGTGACACCCCAGTGAAACGTACCATCGGATACTCGGTATTTACGGGTGTCGCATCAGGCCTTCTTTTTCAACCCTCCCTGGTCGTCGGGCCGATGTCGGTCAAGCCGCATCAGATCGCTGGTATTAGTGGTTTTCTCTCGTTTCTCCGAACGCTCGGTGGAACGTTTGCGACGGCACTTCTCACGGCTGTTTTCGAGACCAGTTTCACGCAGACGCTTCGAGGGCAGCTTCCCGCTTCCCTCGTGGACCAGGGTCTGGGGCTAGCGGACAACCATACTCAATATCCCGAGTACGACAATCAAATCATTTCGGCGCTTATCAAGGCCTATCACCTCGGTACGATCCCTGCCATTTGTTTCGGCATCCTGTATGCCGTTGCCGTGCTCATGCTTCGAAACGTCGACTTTACGCCGGCCTGGAAACGAAGACGGATAGCAGCAAAAGAGGCGTTGTCCGCAAAGGTGTAATTTACATAGACGCTTGGATAGCGCCTCTCTCTCCTTTTTTTTTTGTATACCTTAACTGCATAAACTAGTCTCACCGCACACTTACGATTCGCATTGTTTTTCTTTGTGGCCTCTGCACTTTACATTCCATTTGTCTCTCTAGTACGCACGAACTTGTAGTGGACCCCTTATTCATTGGCTGATACCTTCTTCTTTC